>CAJQZJ010035647.1:1327298-1358686 GCA_907164525.1 Lophiomys imhausi | reverse complement strand
GTGTGTGTGTGTGTGTGTGTGTGTGTGTGTGTGTGTGTGTGTGTGTGACGATCAGAGGATAACTTGCCAGAGTTGGCTCTTTCCTTCCACCATGTAATCCCAGGAATTGAACTCAGGTCCTCTGGCTTGGTTCCAAATGCCTGTACCTGATGACTCTTCTCACTGGCCCTCACAATTTCATTGTTAGGAAATGGTGTGATGATGTATGTCTGTAATCGAGTGATACCAAGGCAAAAAGATTGCAATTTGGAGGCTAGCTTGGGCTATGCAGCAAGATCTTGTCTAAAAAAAAAAAAAAAAAAAAAAAGAAGGAAAGAAAGAAAGAAAATCTAATTTCTATGTTATCTTCTGTGGCATTAGGCCATTAAGACTTTTCTTTTCTAGCTGGGTGTGGTGGCACACGCCTTTAATTCCAGCACTTCGGAGGTAGAGGCAAGTGGATCTCTGTGAATTCAAGGCCAGCCTAGTCTACAAAGTGAGTCCAGGACAGCCAGGGCTATACAGAGAAACCCTGTCTCAAAAAACAAACAACAAAAAAAGACTTTTGTTAATGCATTTGTGGCTAATATTTTTAGTTTTGGATATCCAAGTTTGTGTAAAATGGTTTTCTCATTCTATTTTTGTTTTTGATTTTTGACACATGGTCTAATGTGCATGCTGTCTCAAACTGGCCATGTAGTTGAGGATGACCTTGAGCTGCAAATCTTCCTGCCTCCAAACCTAAATAGTGGGATTATTATAGTCATGTGCTACCACACCCAGCCTACATTCCTGAATGTTGTCTTATCACATAGTAAATTTTAGTGTACCATAAAAGAGTAGGCTGGTGAAAGGATTATGTGGGCAGGAAAATGAATATGCATGTTTATGATGGCATGGCTAAATTAGTCATAGGATGACAGAGGCAAGCAAACCTACAGGACACTCAGAAAATGAGCATGTCATCTTTCTATGACTCTTTACAATTCAGGGAATGTACACATCAAAATGTTCCTGCAGATGATTATAAAACTTTAAAAAATAACAGTTTTCATTATGCAGTAAATATTATCTCTGAAATTGATTAGTAATTTAGTTGAAGAGGTGAAGTAGAGATCTGGTGACTTTTTTTTATCCCTCTCAGGTCTCTGAGGTGGTTGAAGAACAGATAGCTAGAGTCTCATAGTTAAATTTTGAGTTGTTTGGGAATCAAGAGGGTGTTCTGGATCTAAGAAGATGTTTTTAAAATTGTGAGGCAAGTTAGTATGAAAGCTGAGTTAGATATAGAACTTTAAACTCATGGAGATGGTTAGATAGTAGAATGTTAAAGTCAGGTACCAAAAATACATATGGACTGGACATTGGGAATGTATGCTAAGCCATATAACTCTCATAATTGTGGCCTATTTATTTCTGTTGTTTTGTATTGTATTTATTGTTATAAGAGAAAGAACCATTTGTTGGACTGAAAGGGGGAGCTGTTGGGGGGAAAAGATATACCTTAAACAAAAAAATAAAAAGGGTAGAGGATGGGGAGTTGACGGGGAAGAGGGTGGGAGGGTGGAACTGGAGGGGGGAGTAGGGAGGAGATTGTGATTGAGATGTAACTTGAAGAAATAAAAAATAAATTATTAAAAAAAAATCTGGTGACTTTTTAAAAAAGTGTTTTCAGACAGAGTCTCACATAGCCCAAACCTTTGAATTTGCTACGTAGCTAACACTGACTTTGAGCTCCAGATCTTCCTGCCTCTTACCTCCCAAGTGTTAGGATAACAAATGCGTGCCACATTGCCCAGCTCAGATCTCGTGAAGACTAATTCTGCTTCTAGCATTTCTAGGTAATGCAGTAATCAGAGTAAAAAAGGTAGGAGAAGGAAACAGCAACTGGGTATATACTATATCTCTGCAATATGCCAAATTCTTTCCTACATTAACTTTTATTTTTATGTACAGGAGAACTCAATTTAGTTCAAGCTAGCCTTGAACTTAATCTATAACTGAAGATAACCTCGAAGTTCTGATCCTCCTCACTTTATTGCCTGTGCCCAGAGTTTACACGTATACACTACCAATCCTGGCTTATTGTGTGTAGGACATTGAACTCGGGGTTTTATGCATTCTTAGCAAATATTCTATTCACCTAAGCTGTATCTCCAGTGAATACATTAACTTGTTTTCTTGCTCTCATCTCTTTCATTTTTACTGTTAAAAATTTTATGTGTATGGGTGTATGGCTTCTATGTATGTATGCATTCTTGGTGCCCAGGGAGGCCAGAAGAGGCTATCAGATCTCCAGGGACTGAAGTTTGAGAGGCTCGTGAGCTACCTGTGGGTGGGTGTTGGACATGAAAATCTGATCCTCTGGAAGAGCAATCAGTGTTCTTAACCACTGAGCCATCTCTCCAGACCAACCCCTTTATTATTTTTATACTAGGAATCTAAATCAGGATCCAGACAAATGTTTTATTTGTTTGTTTTGAGACATGGTTTCTCTGTGTATCAGCCCTGGCTATCCTGGAGCTCACTTTATAGACCAGGCTGGCCTTGAACTCACAGAGATCTACCTGCCTCTGCCTCCGTGAGTGCTCTAAGCCCTAGGCAAATGTTTTACCACTGTGTTATACCTGTAGCCTCCCCAGAACAAAATCCAGAGTTAAGATGTGATGCCTAGAGGTAAATGATTTATTTCCTTGTTGTTATTTTGTGGCAGGATCTCATTTAGGTAACTATGGTCTCAAACACAATATATAGCCAATGATAACCTTGAGCTCCTGATTCTCCTGCCTCCATTTCGCAAATTCTGAGATTATAGACACAAGCCACCATATCTGACTGTTTCATTTCATTTTATTTTTGGTGCTTATTTATTTGAGAAAATCTCAAAGTCTCAGGCTGGTCTAGAATTCAGTATATATAGCCCAAGCTGGGCTCAGAGTCACAAGAATCCTGCTCCAGTCTTCCATGTGCTGGGATGATGGATGTGATCCTCCACACCTAGCTTTAGAATATTTTTATTCAGACTCTTTTGGTCTTTTTAAAACAAAGCATCTTACTGTATAGGCAAACTTAGGTAGACCTAAAATTCTCGTACTCACTGTGCTGGGATTACACACATGCTCCACCATGACCAGCTATTCAGTCCTTTTCACAGATGGAAAATTCGTGAGGCTCAGAATAAATGAAAATCAAACAGCTGATGTGCCAGGGCTGGGGCTTAACCTCCCCAAGTTTTGTGTGCCTCCAGGCCCTGTGCTTTATTTGCCTCTGAATCCTGCCAAACATGAAGCTCTTGTCTGCTTCTCTGGCCTACATGAAATTCTGAGAATAGATATTTCTTTAAACAAATGAACTAAAATAGGAACAACTGACTGCTGAGCATCTGTATTCTGAGTCAGAACAACACCTCAAATGAGCATTGTCTGAACTGAAAGTTGCAATTCATTTAATTTTCTTACTGAGAGAGTCTCACAGTGTCAGGTCAGCCTGGGATTCAGTATATATAGCCCATACTCAACTCAAATTCACAAGAATCCTGCTCCAGCCTCCCAAGTGTTGGGATGACAGATATGATCTTCCATATTTGTGCCCTGCCACTCTGCACCTGCCCTTCCCTTTCTCTTGTAAACATTGTCTCCATTTGCTGGCCAGTCACATGGCATGTCCTCTCTGAATTCTTCCCCTTTCCCTCTTGCAGCCCCTGTACTTAGGTTTCAAGTCTCTCAGTCCTGACTGCTGCTGCTATCCTGATGGAACCCTCCATGCATCATACTTGGTGTTACTATAGGTACAATATAGTGGTTTTCCTGGGCCGAGCCTTGCCTCTCTCTACTCCTATCATAGACGTAGAGAGCATTGTGTACTCTCGCCCACCTATATACCCTGCACACATAGGCTCCCTGCCCCTCGTGACATATTTCTGGTCAACCAGTTTAAAATTTACCTATTCTAGGAGCCCTTACCAAAAATGATATGTCTTTTTCTCTTTATAGTCCTAGCAGTTCTATTTGAAAAAATTTCTTTGGCTCAGAGGTTAAGAGCATTGGCTGCTCTTCCAGAGGTCCTGAGTTCAATTCCCAGCAACCACATGGTAGCTCATAGCCATCTACATAATATATAAATAAAATCTTAAAAAAAGAAAAGATTTCTCTGTATCACTACCATGGAATACATGAATAAAAATAATGATGGTAGTATGATGTCAAAGTAGGAAAGCACTGTGTTTGCTGTGATTAAAAACCTATAAAAGCAACCTGGAGAGGAAAGAGTTTATTCAGCTTATGCTTCCACTTTGCTGTTGGACAAAGTCAGGACAGGAACTCAAGTAGGGTAGAAACCTGGAGGGAGGAACTGATCCAGAGGCCATGGAGGAGTGCTGCTTACTGGCTTGCTCCTCAGGTCTTACTCAACCTGCTTTCTTATAGAACCCAGGACCATCAGCCCAGGGATGACCATCCCCCATCAATTAGTAACTAAGAAAGTACCCTACAGGCTTGCCTAAGTCATGATCTTAAGGAAGCATTTTTGCAGTTGATGCTCTCTCCTCCCTGATGACTCTAGCTTGTGTCAAATTGGCATAAATCTAACCAGTACATACTAAATTGGTATTGAGAAAGCTGATCCTTAGCATTTGTCAGTATTGTCTAATCTCCTGGCTTGCACCTGGTAAATATGAGTATAGTGTATTAGAGCCACGGGTTCCAGTTGGTAATATCTGGTTTTCTTCTTAAAACTCTGTTGTTAACTTCATTTTTTTTTTTGAGGAATTTGAAGCTGGAAGCTGAAGTGCACATGTGAACTGCAGGTCGGATCTTGTCCACAGGCCCATCTGGAGGTTTTTGTCTCTCCTTCCCAGCTCCTGAAAAGTTCTAGAAGAGCAATGTGCACTGTCTGAAAATGCTGGGCCACAGGTTCTCTACCATGTTTTTTTTACTCCCATAACCTCATTGTGCTTTGGTTTTGTTTGTTTTTCTGAGACAGGGTCTCCTGGAGTCCAGGCTAGCCTCAAACTCACAATCCTGCTTATCCTTTCAAGCACTGGTATTACAGGTGCAGGCTTGATAAAGGCTTCTGAAATCAACACAGAAAAAAATAAATTGTAACAACCAAGTAGCACTCTTGCTACAGGTAATGTTATTTATGTGAAGTTAGTTATCTTCCACTATAGAATTCTTGACTGTTCACACAAACCTAGGTATGTGTGGATAGTAATATACTGTAGACCTCTTAGTCTTATGTGACTATTGATAATTTTTATTTCTTCCTTATTTTTCCCTCCCTTTCTTCCTTGGCTTTGAGACAGTCTCTTACTCTGAAGTCCATGTTGCTCTGGAACTAACTATGTGGTTGAGACTAGCCTCAAGTTTATGCTAATCTTCCTGCTTCAGCCCTGTGGGTGCTAGGATTATGACCATGCTGGACTTTGAAACGGGATATCTTTTTTCATCTCTTTTTACATTTTTGCATTGCATGCATGAGAGGGTGTGGGTACATATGTCCTTGTATGCACAATGACAGGCAGGAAGAGTGCAACATGTCTCTTGCTCTATTGCTTTTCAGTTTATTCCTTAAGCCAAAGTCAGTATTATGGAAACTTGCCATTTTGTCTGGGCTGACTGACCAGTAAGCTCCAGGGATGGACCTGTCTTCACCATCCAATGCTGGGGTTATAGATACATGAACTCATGCTTAGCTTTTAATGTGAGTGCTGGTGATTCTAATTGAGACTCTCATATTTACACATCGAATACTGTTGCACACCTTTCCATCTCCTTAGCCATCCTCCCTCTTATTTCTCAGAAAGATGCTCTTATTGATCTATCTTCCCAGTTTCCTCCAAACTCAAGAAAGGTTCTCATACTATAGCCTAGACTGGCCTGGAACTTACCATGTAGCTGAGGCTAGGTTCAAATTTGTGAGTAGTCCTCCTATCTTAGCCTCCCCAGTCCTGGAATTACAGATATGAGTCACCATACCGACCCCCTGTCATTTCGGTTTGTCTGTTTGTTACTTAGTTTGAAACAAGATCTCACTAGGTATCCCTTGTTGGCCTGGTACTTGCTATGTATACCAGGCTGATCCCAAGCTCAAAGAGGTCTGCCTGACTCTACTTCCCAAGTGCTGGGATGAAAGGAATTTGTCATCAGTGCTTGGATATTTATTTATTCAGACAGGGTCTCATGTAGCCCAGCCTGGCCTTGAACTCTTGTTCTTCCTACTGCTAGCTCCTAAGTTCTGGAATTGTAGGTTTATAGGTATATTCCACTACATTTAGTTTTCTGCAGTTCTGTGTATCAACCCCAAGACTTATAGTACATGTGTGGTAACTATTCTACCACCTGGACTACATATCCCTAGCACTCTGCCATCTCATTTTTATCCACTATTTCCTCTTCTTCTTTTTTGTTTGTTTGAGATGTTTATTTATTTATGTCTCCTAGCTCACCTATAATTCGATATGTGATTCAATATGTAATTCAATCTAAGACCAAGCTAGCCTCAAACTTGTAGCAAGTATACTATCTCTGCCTCCCAGTTTTATTAGATTATATATGTGATCCACCATACCTACCTCTGCTGTTCTTATCTGATAATTTTTCTTCAAGTAAGTACTTACAATAGAGCATATATTTTCAGATCTTCAACAAATGTGCAAAGTACCATTCTGTGTCCTGAGGATATGCCAATAAATACATCACAGCTGATTGAGCCTACATCCTAGGTACATACTTTAGTACTGAGTTGTAAATCATAAGATATAACATGGAGTTCTGTCAGGTATTTTTATGATGTTGAGTTAACCTTTAATTTATAAGATATTTTATCTCCTCAAAGAACTTTAGAATTTGCCTTTTTGTTACATGTTTATCACTTCTTCAGAAAAAAAAACTGCTGTACATTATGACAACAGAGGAATCAACTGGCCAGAGAGTATTTTCTCATTTTACTGTTGTTTTTCTTAGTCTGCATTGATTAGGTGATTTTCTCTCACAGAAAACTGAGGCTTAGAACTACTCTGTGAACTAATTAAGGCTGGTTTTTATGCTATAATTACAGTGATTTGGAGAGTCAATTTAGTATGCATTCTTCTGAAACCATATGAAAATTAGTACTTAAGTACAGGTACTAACTGGTAAAAACAATGTCTAAGAAAAATATTCTTAATTTTTAAAAAGTGTTGCTTTACTTCAATGAAATTGTGGTGGGTTGTATAATTTCTTTTATCCCTAAATGTTAATGTTTTGTGTCAATAGTCTGCAATTTATTTATTTATTTATTTATTTATTTATTTTTTTAAAGATTTATTTTATTTATTTTATGCATATGTGTGCTCTGTCTGCATGTACACCTGCATTCCAGAAGAGGGCACCAGGTCACATTGTGGATGGTTGTGAGCCACCATGTGGTTGCTGGGAATTGAACTCAGGACCTTTGGAAGAGCACTAGGCAGTGCTCTTAACCGCTGAGCCATCTCTCCAGCCCCTAGTCTGCAATTTATGAGACAGATGCACCAGAGAGTGCCTAGGTGCAAGAGGCTTCCAGTTAACCATTTCTCTCCCTGCTGATAGAGCTCTATTTTCATGTTATAAGACCTTGATAAAGGCACCACTGCATCTCCCTGCAAAGCAATTCACAAGTATACAATTCTACCTAAGCATATTTCTTTTTTCTTGTCCAAGATGAATAAAGATATATTAACTTTTTCATTATTCTTTATCTTTCTCTTTTTTAAGGAAGTTCATACTATTGGTTGTATTAATTTCCATTTTTGGATTTTGGAGGGGGGGGTTCAAGACAGGATTTTTCTGTGTTGTCCTGGCTGTCCTGGACTCACTTTGTAGACCAGGCTGCCTTGAATTCACAGAGATCTACCTGCCTATGCCTCCCGAGTGCTGTGATTAAAGGCATGAGCCACCATTTTGGGTTATTTAGAGGTAATGAGATGATTTTTTTTTGACTCAGCTTTGCTATGTAGCTCAGGCTGGCCTCAAACTTATGGCAATCCTACTGCCTCAGTCTCCAGAATGCTGAAGTTACATCTGTATACCACCACACCTGGCAGGAATTTCCTCATTAAAAACAAAAAACAAATATGTCTCCATTTCTCAAGAGAAGTTCTCTTAGATGTATTTTCAAATTTATTCTTTGACACATCAGTCATAGGGATAGTGAATTTTAGTTGTTCTCATCCCCATTGCCCTCTCTCGTCTCTTCCTCCCTTTTCTGCTCATTGTTCTCATCCCCATTGCACTCTCTCGCCCCTTCCTCCCTTTTCTGCTCAAACCCTTCTGCTCAAGAAGACCGGTTCTTACTTTGCTTTTAATTGTATATGTGACCTACTGACTTTAATTCGAGTTGCTTTCATGAGCATGAGTGACACTGCCAAAAGTGTGTCAGGGAGGGTAATGCCCCTCTCTAGCTATGATGAAATGTTGATAGAATCTTGTGTAGATCTTGTGCAAGTAAGCACAGCTGCAGTGAGATTATGAGGACAACAACCATGTCATGTGCAGAAGACATCTTTTTGTGCCCACTCATCTTTTAGCTCTTGCGTGGTCTTCATCCTCTCTTCTGACATTCCCTGAGTCTTGCAGAGATGATAGAGATGTCCTGTCATCTGTCATCACTGTTACTCTTGACACTTTGACCACTAATAAGTCTCTGTAATAACTGCCCCTCACAGCTACAAGAAGCTTCTCTGAGTAAGATCGAGAGCAGCACTAATCTATGGATATAAGCATGAGTATTTAGAAGGAAGTTGAATAACATGCTCATTAAACAAAATAGTAGTAGTAGGTTCCCTTCTGAGCCCCTGACCAGGTTTACAGTACCATCTCAAGAGAAGTTCTTTCATTTTCATTTCTTTTTAAAAAAGATTTATTTTTATTTTATGTGTATGTGTGTTTCACCGGCCTGATGTCCAGGGAGGCCAGAAGGTCCCAAATCAATTGGAACTGGAGTAACAGAGAGTTGTGAGCTGCCATATGGGTGTTGAGAATGGTAGGAAGCCAGGGTCCTCTGGAAGAGCAGCCAGTGCTCTTAACCACTGAGCTGTCTCTCTAGCCTCATTTCTTTCTTTTTTTTTTTTGAGAAATTGTCTATACTTTTTTTTAAATAATGTATTTTTTATTTCTTCAAGTTACATCTCAATCACAATCCCCTCCCTACTCCCCCCTCCAGTCCCACCCTTCCACCCTCCTCCCCCTCAACCCCCCATCCTCTTCCCTTTTTTTTTTTTAGTTTAAGGTATTTCTTTTTTCCCCCCAACAGCTCTCCCTTTCAGTCCACAAAATGGTTCTTTTTCTTATAACTACAAATACAATACAAAACAACAGAAATAAATAGGCCACAATTATAAGAGTTATATGGCTTAGCATACAAGAAATTGTCTATACTTTTTATAAACAAGATGTCACATTGTAGCTCAGGCTATCCTCAAACTCTGGTTTCTTCTGCCTCTTGAGCACTAGGCTCTCAGATGTGAGTCCCCACCAATCCTGGTTATGAGAAGTTATTTCTGATGTGACATTGCATTTTTTTTTTTTTAGTTTTTTTTTTTTCGAGCACGGTTTCTCTGTGTATCCTTGACTGTCCTGTACTCACTTTGTAGACGAAGCTGGCTTTGAACTCACAGAGATCCACCTGCCTCTGCCTCCCTGAGTGCTGGGATTGCACGTGTGTACCACCACAACCAACGACATTGCAATTTTTTAAGTTTTATTTTTTTATGTGTTTATAAGTACATGTATGTATCATCACCCGTCTTTCTCTCTCATGTATGTATGTGTTATGTATGTTTATTTAGCAAACACATACCTTCAAAGTAGCCCACTAGTGTACCTACACATACCCACAGAGTCCAGATGGGGCCATCAGACCCTTTGGAGTTGGAGTTACAGGAGGTTATAAGCCAATTGAAGTGGCTGCTACGAATTGAACTTGGGTTCTCTGGGAGAATAGCAAGTACTCTTAACCACTGAATCATCTCTACAGCCATCCACATTGTAATGTTTTATGATTCTATCTGAAGAATACAGCAAACATCATTGGCGGTCATTTAAACTGGTTTAATATTTTCTATATGTTAATAAGAATTTTGTTTGTTCAGTTACTTCAGACAGATTTGATATCAACGTACATTTTTGCACTGGTGTTTTCCAGGTTTTCAATTCAAAAACAGCTGAACTTCTTAGTCATCATCAGGTGGAAATAAAACAGGAATTCCCAAGAGAAGGGTATGTTTCTTAATTTAATATGTAAAGACATGTTACATTTGTTTACCTCACCCCATGTATGCTGTGAATTGGTACAGTAAACTTAGTCACACACCCTCTTGAGAAGACCTGAGAGAACCAAATTTGTCAAGAAATGAAGCTGCAATATAGTAGTAACTCAGCAAAAAAATATCTCAACAGTGGGTGACTTAGGAATTCAGTGATGGAAAGCAAAGTATAAATAATGTAAGTAATAAATATAAGTAATATAGCAAAGGAGTATTAACTCTCAGAAATTCTGCATTAATTCTGAAGTCATTTATTTGTGTGTCCCTGTTGTTACAGTGCTGAAATGTTTACTTTTTAGGGGTTTTGTTTTGTTTTGCTTCATTTTTTGGCTTTTGGAACCAGGCTAGTCTTAATGTACAGAGCAGCCTGGCTTAGAACTTAACACAGTCCTTGTGCCTTAGCTTCTCAAGGGCTGAGATTTGAAGTGTGAGCCACCACACCTGGCTAATGACCATCCTTAGAAGGATGGATTATTATATTACTCTGTGAAGAATAAAAAAAATATAAGAAAATGTAAGGGAAAAAATTTTTTTTCAAGACAGGGTTTCTCTGGGTAGCCCTGGCTGTCCTGGACTCACTTTGTAGACCAGGGATATATATATATTATTCCTTTAGAATGTAGAATGCATATATGCTTTGCTTATCCTATTTTTTTCACTTGTGTGCTAGGCATACCTAATAAGTTAACTTATTTGTAGAAACATGTTAGGTTTGTATTGAATTCTTGGAGACTAACACATTTATTCTTTTGTTCCAAAGATGGGTAGAACAAGACCCAAAGGAAATCCTGCAGTCTGTTTATGAGTGTATAGAAAAAACGTGTGAGAAACTCAGACAGCTCAATATTGATATTTCCAACATCAAAGGTACTTTAATTTAATATTTTCCTCATATAGTGCAGCTCTGCCAATCCCATTCATTAATTTATTCTTTCAGTTTATGATTGAGTCCTTACGCACTACAAGACTTTTTTGTGAGAACTTGTGGGCACAACAATGAACAAAATTTAGTCCCTGTTCACACAGACATTTTATTCTGATGAACATGGGGAACAATAAAAGAAGATAATACAAGTCAATTTCAGATACTAATAAACTCCATGTGGGAAGTAAAAACAAAGAGTGATAGAGATATAATAGGGTGTGTCTACAAGGGCTTGCTTCAGATTAGGTGGCCATAGGATGCTTCTCTTCTCTGAGGAGGTGATTATTTTGCTGGCATTTCAAGAGAATTGAGGGGTCAGTCATATGACTGTTTGGAGAAAAATATTTGAAGAAAAATAAATAACCCATGCATATGCCATATTTGGTTGCTATCCCTGAGAGGCCTGCCCTTTTCTAAGGGGAAAGGAAGAGTAGTGGATGTAGGAGGAAGGCGGGAGGGAGGGAGAGACTGGGAGGAGAGGAAAAAGAGGAAACTGCAGCCAGGATGTAATATATGAGAAAAGAATAAATTTAAAAAGTACTAAAATGAAGAGGCAGGTGGATCATCTTAGTTCGAGGCCAGCCTGGTCTACAATGAGAGTTCCAGGACAGCCAGGGCTATTACACAGAGAAACCCTGTCACAAAAAAATAAAAATAAAATGAAAAAAATTAAGAAATAAAAGTTAATCAATGAATCTTATGTTTGTATATTAGAAAAGTAAATTGAGTTTTAGTTATTCTTGGTTTTATTTTCCCTTCTATTTCTATATAGCAATGTCCTAAAACTGTTCAGTTAAGTAGAATAGATGGTGAATTCAAATTTGTTGTCTGATAAGGAAATGCTGGAGCCTAGATGGAACTTGAGAGACATTGAAACATCAGAATGGAAGAGATTTGTGGTTCTCTTTTTTGTTCTTACAATTTCTAAAGAAATTTCACTTTATTGTAATTTTAAATTACATTGTTAGTTTTTATTCCCTTTTTTGCATTTATCTAATTTTGTATATGCCTTTTGCCATTATTGGGCAATTGCTTTGTTTTCTATTTTTAGTTTTCTTTATTTGGCCTCATATACCCTGTTTAGTTTTATAATATTTTAGTAGCATTTGACTCTCTTTTTTAACTATTAAGTTTTTTTTGGGTTTTCGAGACAGGGTTTCTCTGTGTAACAGCTCTGGCTGTCCTGTACTCACTTTGTAGACCAGGCTGGCCTCGAACTCACAGTGATCCACCTGCCTCTGCCTCCCAAGTTCTCGGATTAAAGGCGAACTATTAAGTTTTAATCTTTTTATTAATTAAATTTATTCTTTGGCAGTATCATGAAAAAATAAACATCCCATATAAAGATCCCAAGGTGAGCATATAAATTGAAATAGTCTAGAGTCACAAAGCAGATCAAACTGTTGTAAGAACAGTAAAAACACGTTGAGTGGACAGAGTGGGTAGGTAAGGAGTTCAATGGAGCCGTAATTGGAGAAATCAGTGGGGACTTGTCAGCCATATTTAGGAGTTTGAGAAAGGACAGCTCATGACTTACCATTTAGAGACAGTTCCATACCTGGTGTGTAGAAAGTGGACTATGATGGCCTTAAGTTAGGCACAGGGAGATCAGTGGTAAGCTTCTGTACAAGTACTGATTAAGTATGGTGGCTTCACTGACAGTGGAGAAACGTAAGCAAGGAGAGAGAGCCAGTACTTGCTGATTGACTGCCTATTGGGGTAGGAGAGAGCATAGTGAGTAGTTGGGTAAGGGGAAGAGATGGATCAATGGTGATGCTTCAGTTTCTTGTAGTTGTTTGTTTTATTTTGTTTTGTTGTGTCTGGGTATGTGTTGCTCCTGGGTAGACAGGGATGCCTTTTATTAAGAAGAGAAACAATAGTGGAAGAGTAGACTGGAGGAATAGTGTTTGAAATGGAAATACTTAAAGAACGTCTATGAAATCATTTCCTTAAAGTATGAGTTTGTTGTAAATCTCTCTATGAATTATTAGTTTCTTGTAGAATACCTATGCTTGGCTTTTATTTACATAGGGAGAAAAGGTTACTTGGCTATCCAAGGTTGCTGGAACATAGTATAGCGTGAAGAAAACTACATGTGGTCATTGTCTCTCATAGCTTGCATTATGTTGTTGCATTTTGTTTGTTTGACTTTTATTTATTCATTCATTCATTCATTTATTTGGTTTTTCGAGATGGTTTCTCTGTGCAACAGCTCTGGCTGTCCTGGACTCTCTTTGTAGACCAGGCTGGCCTCAAACTCAGAGATCCACCTGCCTCTGCCTCCCAAGTGCTGGGATTAAAGGCGTGCGCCACCACACCCAGCTTTGACTTTTTTTTTTTAAACACAGTCTTATTAAACAGACCTCTCTGGCTTGAAATTTGCTGTGATTCTCCTGCCCCTGTTTCCCAAGTACTGGGATTGCAGGCATGTACCACTTTTCACAGTATTTTTTTTTAAATTATTATTTACTTACTTATTTGCTTAGGTAGTTTGACTATGCATAGAAGGAATCACCATCCATTCTTTTGGTATTTTGATTCATATCCTCTTGGCTCTAAGAGTTGCCATACTCCTAAGATATTTTCCTAATTCAATTTTTTATTTGATCGTTTTGTTGTTATTATTGATCTTCATGTTGATTTTGTTTTTTAGACAAGGTCTGTGTTACATAGCGTTTCTATTGCTGTGAAGAAACACCATGACCACGGCAACTCCTATGAAGGAAAACATTTAATTGGGGCTGGCTTACAGGTTCAGAGGTCCATTATTGGCATGCTGGGAAGCATGGTGGCACACAATAGACATGATGCTGGAGGAGATTTCTATTCCTGCCTGCCTCTGCTGGGATTAAAGGCATGTGCCACAATACCTGACTATTCTTACATCTAAATAGAAGTGCAATCACCAAATTTATGTGAGCTCTACATCAAAATTATTGCCATCGTTCTCAGGAATATTCTTATAGTCGAAATAGTATAAACAATTAACTTGTGCTCAGTTGTCCAAAGAGTCATTGCCTCAGATGCATAAATAAACTGCACAGCTTAAAGAGATGTTTAATATATAGAGTCCAGAGTAACTGACCCTGGCATTGACATTGTTTTACCTTCCTGACAGATAAGGTGGGAGGCAATATGTTGGCCTTCTGAGCCCACTGCTATACCAGTGTTTTGTGTTGTATGTGAAGATGACACAGTTCCTCACCAAGTAATTTGTCTTGTACTCACAGTAATGGGCCTGTAAGACTTAACAATGTATTTGTCTTCTTCTCCTTCTCTTTTTTCTCCTCCCTTTCCACATGTAGCACTGGCCATTCTGGACCTCTCTATGTAGACCAGGTTGTCCTCGGACTCACAGATATCTACCTGCCTCCTCTTCCCAAGTGCTGGGATTAAAACAACTGTCTTTTTGACCCACCCATTTGTCCAATGTAGAGGCCATACCAATTCAAAGTGATTCTTTCTCTGCAACCACCAGTCTGTAGCCAAGGATGAAAGCATCTCATACTGTCTACCACAGCAGGCCAGTCATGCTATTGCTTTTCCTTGATAATTTACTGATTTGACTTCAAAATTGGCAAGCTTTTGCTTTCCTATGTAGAATTCTAGGTAACAACCATAAAAGCTGTAAAGGAAGAGCAATCACCTAGAACAACTTCCCTTAGCAGCAGTGGGGGAAGAGGACTGTAGGATATGTAGGTGTTTATTAGTGGAGGGCATTAAAGTATCACTGTTATAATTACTGAACCAGTTTTTTCCCCTGAGCCACATTGATAATAATCTCACACATTTAATTTATATTTCCTATGCAGCAAGTAAATGAGCTTAGTTTTACCTGGTAATCATTAATAGAGTTCATCATATCTGGTTATATACCATTCACAAATTCCTGATTTATTTATTTTAGTTGTCCTTACCTGTCAAAAAGTATTGACTTCAAAGTTGGGTGTGGTCATGCATGTCTGTATTCTCAGCATTTGGGAGGCTTAGGCAAGTGGATTGCTGGCAAGTTTCAGGTCAGAGTGGTCTACTGTCTACTGAATTGAAACCCTTTTTCAGACACCCTCACCATAAATATGGTTTTTGACTTAAGTCACTTGTGAACACTGCCTTCTTCTTAATTCAAATATACTCTCTAGTTGAATAATAGCACATGTAAACCTAAAGTAGGCCAGTAGGCTGCTCTGTGTTTTGCAGTTATGTTTGCCTTTAATGGTACTTTAGGATTTACCACATTCACAAAATTACAATGCCAGATGTTCTCATTAAGTGATTGGCAAAACCATTTCAAAGATGAGGACATAGATTCTCATGAGTTAAATTCTCAAACAGTTATTTTGGTGATAAAGGGAAAACCTGGCCTGTAAGATTTAAACATTTCTGTTTAATATTTCTTTTTAAACACTTCTTCACCCTAACTAACACACATATTCTAGTCACATCTTAAACTTATGAGCCTCCTGGTGGTCTTCAAAGAGGCATCTTTTCTGCAAAAATAATTTTCGACTAGTGGCCATATTTTATTTTTAATCTTCAAATATACATCTTGCCCGTAAAACCACACACAGTTTTGACTGCCTGAAAAGCTGAAAAGTGTTTTTGTTTTGTTTTTTATAAAGCTGAAAACTGCTTTTTTTCTTTATTTTTATTTCTTCAAGTTACATCTCAATCGCAATCCCCTCCCTTCTCCCCCCTCCAGTCCCATCCTCCCACCCTCTTCCGCCTAAACCCACCCATCCCCTTCCTTTTTTTTAAAGTTTAAGGTATATCTTTTCCCCCCCAACAGCTCCCCCTTTCAGTCCAACAAATGGCTCTTTCTCTTATAACAATAAATACAATACAAAACAACAGAGGTAATTAGGCCACAATTATGAGAGTTATATGGCTTAGCATACGTTCCCAATGTCCAGTCCATATGTATTTGGCACCTGACTTTAATATTCTACTATCTAACCATCTCCATCAGTTTAAAGTTCTATATCTAACTCAGTTTTCATACTAACTTGGTCTCTGAGGTGGTTGAAGAATAGATAGCTAGAGTCTCATAGTTAAAATTTGAGTTGTTTAGGAATCAAGAGAGTGTTCTGGATCTAAGAAGATGTTTTTAAAATTGTGATGAAAACTGCTTTTTGTTTTGATTTGTTTTGTTTTCTTTTCGAGACAATGACTAGCTGTGTAGCTAGCTTTGAACTCACAAACTTCATCCTTCTGCCTCTGCTTCCTAAGTGATCAGTGTGAAAAGCTTATTGCATCTTCCCACATAGTGCTTGTAGTAGCAAGAAAACTTTTCTTTATAAAACTTTTATTTTTCTATGTACAGTTTTTATTCCAAACTGTGTTACAATGATAAAAAATAAAGCATTATTTACTTATTTCAGTGCTAGGGATTCTATACAGGGAACTACACATAAGCACTGAGCTATATTCTTACCCTTTCATTTTTGAAAGGATTCACATCTACAATATGACCTAGATAATTACTAAGACTTTTAAGTATTTATAAAGGCTTTTTCTAAATATATTCTCTTAATTGTTATAACTTTTTGCTCACTTATGGTTATGCGTAGTGTTTATTTGTCTTTGAGATAGGAGATAAGATCTGGCTTTGTAGTCCAGAGTTGTCTGGAACTGTCTATGTCCTGAGACTATCCTCAACCCCATAGTGAACCTCCTATCTAGCCTCCAAAATGTGTTGGGACTATACTCATGAACCGCCATGCTAGACTTTAGCTGTTAGATTTTAAATACTTTAATTACATTATGAATAGTGACTGAAGAGAAAAGAACCCCTTAAAAATATTAGGTAAAGTCTGGACCTGATCAATATAAGACCAATATATTGGGTTTTGTTTATGTGAATGATTATATCTCTAAGTATAAGATACACAAGATACACGTTTCATGAAGCCAAAAAATGTGTATCTTGTGCATGTAACATTCATATGCATCTGAATGGTGCAGGTAAACTATGATGAAGAAGTATAAACCTAAATGTGGTATTCTGCACAGGAATGAATTAAAATTAAGAGCAATTAATATTTGGCAAGTAAGATGGCTCAGTGGGTAAAGGCTCCTGCTGTCGAGCCTTACAACGTAAGTTCAACCCCCGGGCCTTCCTTGTTGGAATGTGAGAACTGATTTCTTTAAGCTGTTCTCTGACCTCTACATACCCACCCCAATAAATAAATGTAATTAACGTGTGTAAATAAAGTGTAATTTAAAAAAAAACAGGATTTTAAGGTAAATAACAACAGGTTGGAACACTGGGAAAGCTCAGTGGCATTATGAGACCTGTGTGCAGTAAGAAAGATATCTGTGACCTGAAGAGAGTCCTGTAAAGCAGTTTTACTGGACTTTGTCTGCAAGGAAAGCAGTTTTTAACTTGGCATGAAGGACTAGAAGTAAGATAGAGGACACAGAGGGAGTGGTCAGAGAGAAATCCTGGGCCAAGAATTAGATGGAAATAGCTCTAGATTAGATTCTCAATGAGTCAGAACAAGCCAATAAAAAAGATAGTGTGCCAGACGTGATTTGAGGATTGTGACTAAAAAGAGCAGCCAGCTGATTTACAGGAAAATTAACAAGGAGGAATTGGGCTCTTTAGCTGTGAATTCACTGTGGTTCCACATCCTGAAGTTTTCATTTAAAAACAAGTATCACTTTCACAGTACTCCACTGTAGCCACCCATTGCTAGGCTCCTGCTGTTGTACCCTGAGATTCCAAGGAACTGCCTTACAATGCTTATTTTGCTCTGTTATCTGCACCTGTCACTGTACTCTGCACTCAATGTGATGACAGCAGCCTGAGTGGCATTTCCTCAAGACTTATTTCCCCCAGACATCTGCTTTAATGTATAGTGACTTACCATTGTTAGATGGGGACTTCTAGTTTCCTCACTTTACAAGAAATAAAACTCTAAGGAGACAAAGCAAGGACACACAAGATTGGAATTTAAGCATCAGCTATTTGACTTTGGTGAGCCCAAGTGCTACTGAATATTTCCTTAAGATTTCTTTCTTTTTTAAAGACACGGTCTGGGCTATGTGTTGTGTGTCTTGAGGGGGCTGTCTGTATACCATGATGTGTGTGAAGGTCAGAGAACAACTTTGTGGAGTTTTTGTAGTTCTCTTTTCATCTATGTGGATCCAACTCAAGTCATCACACTTGTGTGCCAAGCACCTTTACCTGTTGAGCCATCTCACTGGCCTCTTTTTTTTTTTTTTTTTTTTTTTTTTTTTGCAGAGACAGTGTCTCATGTAGCCCTTGAATTCTCTATGTGGCCCTAACTGACCTTGACTCCTGATCTCCTTCCTCGCTCATCCTTCCAAACACTGGGATTGCAGGCATGCATTCCTTGTACCATGCCTGACTATGTGTATTTTCTACAAATGCAGGTATGCACATATGCATACATATAGGAAGGGAAATTTCACATAACAGTAAAGAAAGTAATGAGTTTATTGCTCCTCAGCATAGAATAACAAATTGCTTATTGTAAACTTGTGAAGTTATTACATCCCTTGAGACAATCTGGGATGGGAGCCTTTCCTCAATCATGGTATGGATCATCATTATGAGCTTATAGTGAAGTACAAACTTTACCTTGCATGTTCACTTCTTCCAGGAGCATTTAAGGAAAATAAACCAGGTACCACCACATATATTACAAGTGGAAAGCTGGGTGTGGTCGGTCGCATATGCCTTCATAGCATTCTGGAGGTAGAGGTGGCAGAGTTCGGGTGGGGATGGTATCTGTTAATGTAAGGCCAGTCTGTCTACATAATGGAGTTCTAGGCTACATAGTGAGGATCTTTCTCAGAAAACTGCAAGTTAAAAAAAATTGTTGAGTTGTTTGTATTATCCTAAAGTAATATTCTATGTGTTTAATTTTCTTTTTTTCTTTTCTTTCTCTTTTTTTTTAGGTTTTTTGAGACAGGGTTTCTCTGTGTATCCTTGACTGTCCTGGACTCACTTTGTAGACCAGGCTGGCCTTGAACTCACAGAGATCTGCCTGACTCTGCCTCCCAAGTGCTGGGATTAAAGGCGTGCACCACCACGCCTGGCTATATTCTACATGTTTAATTTTCTCCTTTCTGTTTAACTTTTTTGTTAAAGCCATTGGTGTCAGCAACCAGAGGGAAACCACAGTAGTCTGGGACAAGTTAACTGGAGAACCTCTCTACAATGCCTTGGGTAAGCCATTCATGTATAGAGGTCCAGCACAACCTCGTTCTATTCACAAAGGTGGTCACAGTAAAACATCTGACTGAGAAACTATATGCAGGGTTCTCTAGGAGATGAGGTGTTATGTACATAAAATTTTGGATCATATTTATTTACATATTGAATTACCTCTCTCCCTTACTCTCTCCTTTTGCTGATTCTTTGTATTATATAAACAAACGGGTGAGTAGTGTCAGAACTGTTTTATGATCCCCCACTGTGTTTTTGACATCTAAAAGAGATCTTTCTCTCTCCTACCCTGAAAAACAAAAATTGCAAGTGCTCAAAATTATCTAGAAACTATTTGTATATTTGTACTTTCTATCTAAAAATGTGAACTCATTAAGATAAATTATCAGAATTTTAACTGCTACTGTTATGGATTTAACTGTTTTGTCATGGCATACAAACCTCAAAATCTGAAGAATCTTATCTTTAGGTGTTACATCATTGATGTAAATGTTCCCAAGATCATCCTTAGCACATAATAGGTACAGAGCCCTAAATGATACTGCTACTTCCTAAAAGGAAAATTGTCTTCCAAGTCTATAATCTTTAAAAGATTTATGTCTCAAATAGCAAATCATGTTGGCTATGATGGCACATGCCTATAATTCCAGCACAGAGGCAGGAAGATTGCCTAAAGTTCAGAACCAGCCTGGCTTACATTGAGAGTTCTAGGTCACCTAGGGCTGTAAAGCAAAACTCTGTTTCAGCAAAACCAAAACAAAAAAACAAAAAGGAAACCAAAATGAGAAAAAAAGATAAAATAATGTATGATTATCATAATAAAATATAAAGAAGGGAAACAATGAATTTCAAAAAGAAGGAAAGGACTATGAAACAGGAAAGGGAAGCAAATTAAAAGTATGTAAATGTGAAAGGACAGGAATTTTCTATGCAGTGAAAGCTATTAATCGAAATGGCTAGTGAGTTACTGGGATAGTACAGTGAAAATGAAAAGAAGGAAAGTTGCCAAGACATCTCAGAGGATAGATCCAACTGTATGTTTGTACACTGGGGAATTCAGAAGCATGAGGGAGGTGACTATTCCTTGAGTAGCTCACTCCTGTGCTCTAATTGGGTCATTCTTTGAGTGCCTCTTTTCCTCTTAGCACTGTGCTTAAGGTCTATATTGCAACATCTTTAACAAGACCCCAGCACTGCTCCATAAAAAAGATGAAGGAAAAACAAATTGACCTTGTAATAATTGAAGTTAATTAAGTCATAGTAAGGGAGGAAAATAGTTTTTTGTTTTATGTGAGTCATTAAAATTTTGTTTGAAACTAGGCAATTAGAAATTAGTATTTTTGGAAGTTGTCATTATATTTAGTTAGTTTTGGGAGAAAGCAAGCATGCATTCTATGGCATGCATGTTGAGGAAGTCAACTGGAGTCAGTTTTCTACTTTTACCTTGTAGATCTCAAGGGTCAAGCATAAGATATCAGGCCTGATGCCAAGCACCCTTATCCACTAAACCGTCTCATTGGACCTTGTTTGTTTGTTTCTGAGCCAATGTTTCATGTGTTCCATGCTGACCTTAATCCACTATGTAGCTGAGGATAGCCTTGAACTCCTGATCTTCCCTCCACCTCCCTAGTGCTTGCTTTACTGGTATGCACCACCACACTTGGCTTTGGATTGCTTCCAATGCAAATTTGAAAGTTTCCAGCACAGATCATCTCAACTTATTGTAGATGACCTCACTATAGGAATGAAAGTACAATTAAATCCAAAACTTTGGCCTTTGTATGTCTCATGTTCTATGGTGGCATGTATGTATGTATGTATGTATGTATGTATGTATGCATGTATATCACAACTAACCAAGGAAGTTTGTCACTTGCCTTTCTGTCATAGAAATTAGGAGCAGGAATTACAGAGCTAGAAGAAGAAATGGGAAGAACTAGAGGACAGAAAATTGGAGAAAGAACCTGCTTAGTCATTACAAGGATAGACTTCTCCTACTTCATTTCATCTAGAAAAACATTGAGTCCATCCATGTGGGTTTCAAGTTGAGAGTTTCATCATGGTATTTAATATCTAGCAGCTTTATTAAAAAAGAAGATCAGATGGGATTAGTTGAAACAGAATTAGATTGCTCCATGGATTTGTGGTCAAGCTTCTTTGGCTTCTTTATATCATAATGTGATGTCTGTACTTTTAATTTTCTCTATCTTAATTCAAACTGCTAGAATCAAAATGCCATAGAGTCAGTGGCTTATTCAGCAGATGAGTGTCTATAATAGTTGCAGGGATGAAATGTTTGAGATTGAGATCAAGGTGCCAGTTGATTTGGTCTGGTGAGGGCCCACTGCCTATCTTGTGTTTTCCTATGGTAGAGAGCACATTGCAAGGTGTTTTCCTATGGTACAGAGCACAGTGCAAGAAAGCAAACTCTTTCCAATCTTTTTATAAGTGCACTAATCCCATTTCTAAAACCCTGTGGTAGTGACTTAACCATTTCCCAAAGATTTCCCATCCTAACTCCTTCAATTTTTGGGTTAGGAGTTCATATGATTTTTTTTCTATGACATATTCAGTCCAGAACAGTCAGTGGTACATACTTTTGATTCAAGCACTTGGGGTATGGAAGCAGGAAGTTCAGGAGTTCAAGTTCACCCTCAATTATATAGTGAATCTGAGGGCAGCCTGGGATCCATAAGCCTCTAACAAAACACAACAGTGAAATTAATTCATATCACTCATTTTCTTCCTTTTCCTCTTCCTCTTTTAAAACTCTGCCACTCTAGCCTATTTTCATTTTCCTATTTTTACTTAACAAAGTTATATAACTTATGAGCAATATTTATTATGAGCAAGCAAATGAGAACGGCAGTTTGTATTTGTCTTTTTAAAAAATTAGCTGAGATGACTCACTGAGTTCTTGCTGTCAAGCCTGATGATCTGAGTTTGAGCCCTCGGATGAATATGTGGAAGGTGAGAACTGACTTTGCAAGTGTCATGTGACCTCTACATACATGCACATGCCAGGGCATGTATACACATACACACACACACACACACACACACACACACACACACACGCACGCACAGTATGGATGCTCACACACACTGAATGAATAAATGTAATAAAAGTGAAAGAAATCCTTTTCATGTGGCCTTCTTTTTTACTGTATGTACATGGTGAGTACTGAGTATATTTACCTGAGTATAGTAACAGGGAAAATAAGATACAAGAGTCTTAGGAGTCAGTGGTGATATAGGTTTATTGAACAAATTGATTCCTGACAAAGGCTATGCTTACTTGCAAGAAAGCTGTGTACTTACTCGTATCTTTTCCAATTGTAAACAAAGGTGAAAGCTCAGTGGGTCCCATAGGTACATATGGCCTACTTTCAGATGTCCCATATCATTTTTAATTAGTGTGTTAATTCTGAGATTAACACAGTAAATTCTACTGTAGCATATAAAGAGGAGCGTCATTTTGCATCACTGCTTCCCAGACACTCAGGTCTGTCATTGGCATTTGGCTTTTATGTACTAACAGGTAAAGTTGATTTCAGATCCTACTTGTATATGCATTTGTACACATACACACACACAACCACACCCAGAGAAGGGGAGGGGAGTTAATAGTTTTAATTTTCCTGCCTTTCCCACTCTATTTTTCTTTTGACCCCATCTGTTATTGAAAATATCATCAAATGAGAGGCATAGTCTCTTCTCCCTTGTAAACTTTTTTTTTTCTGAGACAGAATTTCGCTGTGTAACAAAGCCTTGGATGTCCTGGACTTGCTTTGTAGATCAGGCTGGCCTCAAATTCACAGAGATCCACCTTTCTCTGCCTCTTGAGTATATATGATCTTTTAACCAGCTTAATTAAGGGTGTAGCTATTGGCATTTACAGTTCTTATATTATTGAAGGGACAGAAGTCAGTAGCATTTTGTAAAACTATGGTGGTCTTTGGTTATGGTGTTTTGGATAACATGGAACCTCCCTTTCATCTTACCACACTACAAACTGCTCAGGACAAACCATCTCTGAGGAGATTTACTATTTGCTTTGTGCTTAGCCAACCAGACATAGATGATCCCTAGTGATTTTTCCATTTTTATTTTATTTCTTAGATGTGTTTGCTTCCTGTTGTGATGATTATCCAAAATTATGCAAATTTGTGTGATTTATTACTCAATATACTCTAAAGATGACAGTTTCGTCTATTCTGTGTGTATCACTTAACTTACTGGTCCATGGAGATTGAGGCAAAAACATTTTTCTTCATTCATGAAATTCTTTTATCTGGAAAAACTAAATGCACTACGCATATATTAAATGTGACTTTTTTCACACCATCCAAATTATTTTTGCAATCTATTCATTGGATGATCTAACTATTAAAATTCCAATCTACTTAGCCTAGATAAATGTCATTAATACCTTCTAGAAAGTGCCTGTATACTGTTCTGCCCTCCCTAGAATTTATTTCCCTACTTTTTATTACTTTATAACTTTGGAAATTAGCAGTTCCCTATTCCCTGTAGACAATATTATTCCTGTCTGTGGGAATGATTTTACTTCCAGCTACCCAATGAGGAAAGTACTTTCTCAGGATTGTGCTTTCCCAAAATAGCTCTTTCATGCCCTGCAACATATGACCACGGCAGGGACTGTAGCATGTTCTTTTGTAACATTCTCTTTTAACATCCACTGAAGATGTGCCCCTGTAATAAATATATCATGCATAATTTCAGTTCAGTGGTTTTTGAACTTTATTGCCAAGTTCATATATGTTGCCAAGTAGGGAAGAATCTTACTGAACAAGAAACATCTACTTACATGGTCTTCATCCAAATGGAAATACTACTGAAGGAGACATTTGGACTGGACTTTCTTTGTTCCCCTTTTGCTCCATGTCTCTTCCATTTCTTTTCTACATTCAAATATGTAGAAAAACAATCATTCTGATGCACTTACCCAAGTGATCTATCATCTCAAAACATGTGTACATAGACCTTCAAGCTGGCTATCTCTAGCATGAATTGCCATTATTTCTCCTAATGCTCTAGCTGCTCCAGTTTCTCCCGGCTCTTCAGTTCCAGTTGCCATTGTCCCCTCTGGCTCTTCAGATCCAGCTGCTGGTACTTCCTCAGGTATTGGTACTCTGGCTATTGCTCACTTCCCAGCCTTCCAACTCAGACATGTTGGGGGAAATTGACTGCTACCTCCAGATCTGGATCTGTCACTTCTTTTGATCTCAGAAATTGCCTACACAAGGCACTTAATCCTCCAGCTTGGGGATCTTCTCTTTGGCTTTTGATCTCTTATTCTGCAAATCTAATTTTGCCATCTTAGTTTCTATAATGAGTTTTCTAATTGTTTTGTTCTTAATTCAATTAATTTTGAACATTTGTGAATTGCTTTGGTAATGTATCAACCACTGACATCATTTTCTTTGCCATTTCTACTAATTCATTTTGTGTACTCTAATTGCCATGAACTCTTTGATTATAAAAACAAAGTAAATATCATGACAGCCTTCTGCAATCCTGGAACAGTGGAAGGAAAAGGACTTTAGATGCCATCCACTCCAGCATCTTTATTTTATATTTAGGGAATCCAGATCAAGATCAAATAAGTCACAAAGCTTGTTGGTAGCAAAGCCAAAGTCAGAACATAGGTGTCACAGTTTTCCATTCAGTATTTTGATTGTTTGTGGTGAGGACTTAGCTCTGTGGATGCCACTGTTGTCAAGCATAACTTCAAGACTGGTTAACTAGTCTTTGTTGAGAGAGCTATAAAGTCATAGGACCACTGGGATGCCTAGTGCTACCTTATTGACAGTGTTTGGTTTGGTTTTGTATTAAGTAATTAAAGTACATTAATACTCTAAACAACATGCCCTGCAAAAGATGTACTGACATATAAGTGTTATGTTGGATACCTTGGAATACTCATAGAAAAGTATATAGGCTCATCTCTGGCTTAGACTTGAACCAGAATCCTGCAATGTAGGTTATAATTAGGTAAGACAAATTTGTGGGTCCTATTCACAGATCTACTGTCCAAGAATTGTGGAATGTAGGGTCCATCTTTCAGCTCCCCTGTGTTGTATCCATTAAAATGTGACTAAATACGGACTGCTGATGTAGAGTCGGTGGAAGAGAATTTGAGTGGTATTTGAAAAATTCCCTTTTCCATCTCTACCTACCCTTCAGTGAGAAGGCAGGGAGGTGGGGAGGAGAGGGGGAAGAGATAGGTAGAAAGAGGGAGAACACTAGTTATAGGAAGCTTATATTATCAAACAAGGGGCTAGAAAGCCAAGAGTCAATGAATTTCAAATCTATTTGTTTAGATCCCTCTCTAATGTATTGTATGTTAGGATTCAAAAAACCCATATAACTAAAACAAATGTTTCACAAATCCATCTTTATCTTCCCAAGTACAACAAACTCTAATATGAGGTATCCTAAACTATTCTATTTAATGTTTTGAAGTAGTAATTGAAACTCACTAAATTGAGTTTTAAACTCATAGCTCATTTGTAGTTCAAAACACTGAGAATTTAGATGTGCTTGTTAATCATACTTGACACATATAAAACCTCTCTTTGAATCTTCCCACTTTCCCCAATTACCCCTGTTAATCCAATAACATCTGCTAAGGTGGCTTGTCTGTGAGGAAAGTCTATTTTTGCCACCATCACACAGTGCTGTTATTGTATAAAACGTAGCTAACTCTTTTTTCCTCTGGTATGGGAGATGTTGCCACCCCTGATGATATTGCTGATGGTTTATGTCTTGACATTGTGATAGAAAACGTAACTCCAACGAAGTCAAGTGAAAAAAAAGTAAAAGCAATTTATTTTGTTAATGAATCTACCCACCCACTAGTAGCTTAGTTTAGGTTTTGATTCATTCTGAATACAGAGAGCCATTGGTAACCCCCTCAAGTCTATCTTTTCTGAGATAGTTCTTGACATGACAGACTAGCTCTCCTGTCATGAGAATGGCAGGCCCAAATTACATAGTACCAAATGCAGCTGAGAGAAATGACAATTGCAGATTGAGCAAAAAAATCTCAGTTGAATGATTTGGTCAAGGGATCTCTCATGTAAGGACTTAGGGTTCATATCCAACCCTGGAAGTTGGGATAGGGCAAATTCTCAAATAAAACATATGGCGAAGATTATGGAAATCTAAATCCCCAAAGAGATGATGCTTCTGGTGTCAAGAGGAGTACCAAATGCAGATCTTACCTATAGGCCAATCTATTTTTGTGGGTTTTGCTATCCTCCTATTTTCTTGGTTGTCATGTGGGCCATTTACTTACTGCTTTTCCTACCTGTGAAGACAAGTATTGTGTCTTGAAGTTTCAAGTTAAAAGTTTCATGGTAATTAGTACTTTCAAAATGAAGCACACAGCTATTTAAATAATTAGAATTTGTTGAAATTTACTAGAGGAAAGAACTGATTTTAATTGAAGATAACAGAATAGCACAATTAAGTGAATCAAACTGGGTATCTGTCAGCATTAAAAAAAATGTAGTGTGCAAGCTTCCATTTCCTCCCCCAGAGTCCTTCAAATAGACTATGGACTTCAGTTTTTTTTAGGAGGCATATGAGCATAGTTAAGTCCTAAAAATACAGAGTTACCACTAGTAGATTAAAAGCTATATATAAAAGTTAAATACAGTAGACCCGTCTCTTGAAAAGAAAAGGCAAATCTGGTTCTGTTGGTTATGTGGTTATGTATGTAGTCTATTGTATAGTTTTTAGTGCTTTCTATTTCCCAAGCTTTTGCCTCAAAGCAAATTGAGATATTTTCTACTTGGGGATCAGAAAGCAGATAACAGAAATTTAGTAAAGAAAATGGTGGTTCACTAGTGTTTTTCCTCATATAATCCAGCAAAGAAATAAATTGTAATTAAAGAAAATCTTTTAATGATTTCAGATCATGTATCCTTTGAAAGACTTTATTGTGAATGTGCATAGCATACATGAGACTGAATCTTCTGTAACTTCAGTAATAGCATCAGGTTCTCTACTTTGTTTGTCTTTGTCACATTCTTCTCCCAAGGTTTCTAAGATACACATTTTTTCCTGAGCTGTGTGTTTTGTACTGCCAACTAGCCTGCCCTGGTTTTAAGTCTTCTGTGCATTCGTATGTGTTTAGAAAACCCCTATTCCAAATACTCTTTCATGGTTTTTATTTTTCCTATAAAAATAATGCAATATAAAACCTGTAAGTTTGTATTGTTCTTATAATTTGGTCTGTAATTTTACATAAATGCTTTCAATTCTCCTTTGTAAATATATTTTATTCTAACAGTATGTCCATTCATTTCTAATTTTCTAATTTCTGTCCTTTAAAAGCTATAGCATTTCAGTTACTTACAGAAACTAATCAGTCTCCTATCTGTGACAATGATTTCATGAGAGTCTCATTTTTATGAAGTTCTTCATATTTATTATTATGTTTTTATCTATAGTGTGGCTTGACCTGAGAACCCAGTCTACTGTTGAGAACCTTAGTAAAAGAATTCCAGGAAATAATAACTTTGTCAAGGTAAGAAATCTCTTCAGAAGTACATTGTAAGAATGTTTGTTTAAAAAGTTCACAGATTTCATGAGACAGACTATCTTGGTCTTATAACCTATGGCAAAATGGTTATTTTATATACCTTATATAATATTTTCTTCAGATAACTGGGGCCAAATCAATTCTTAACCTTTCTGTCTTTCTTGTTCTGTGTGGCAGATGGAACAACAATAGCCTCAGAGTACAAACTGGTAGAGACTGTAATGTCTCAGTAACTTAAATCATATTCCCCAAAGGTGCTTTCTTTAATTCACCCATACTTTCAGAATCCATCAGGATAGTTTCCTATTGCCCACTGAAGAAACTTCCGGGTGCGTCTGAGTTTTTAAATCTTCATATAGATTCTTTCTTTTTAGGTAAATGAAATTAATTTCTTAGCAAGTTCAAGTTATTCTAGAGCCTCCAAAGAAGTTATTTTCTGATATTTTGTTTGCTTTTTATAAAATTCTTTTTGGTGAGGGGTGACCCCTTTTTATTTTCCAGTGGGACACATATTGGTTATTGGATCTGAAATGAGTGTTCAAACACCATTAATTATAACAGGCTATCAAGCAATCCCATGTCTGTTTCCTTCCCTGCCTAAGTAGTTTCAGTCTTGTCCTGTCCATTTATTTCCTAGTCTTGTTTGTTATGTGGCCCTGCACGACCCTCTCTCCTGCCATCTGCACTCTCCTTCAAGGGTTGCATCGTTTTCTCTGTATTACCACTGCATAGCACAACTGGTACACTTGCTACTTGCCTCATGTTAAGGTTCTATGTTAATTGGCTTTGCAAGATCTTTTTTTAATTTGTTTTTTATTTTTTCAAGTTATATCTCAATCACAATCCCCTCCCTACTGCCCCCTCCAGTGCCACCCTCCCACCCTCTTCCCCCTCAACCCCCCATCCTCTTCCTTTTTTTTTAAACTTTAAGGTATATCGTTTTCTCCCCAACAGCTCCCCCTTTCAGTCCAACAAATGTCTCTTTCTCTTATAACAATAAAAACAATACAAAACAACAGAAATAAATAGGCCACAATTATGAAAGTTATAGGGCTTAGCAATACATTCCCAATGTTCAGTCCATACATATTTGGCACCTGACCTTAACATTCTACTATCTAACCATCTCCATGAGTTTAAAGTTCTATATCCAACTCAGCTTTCATCCTAACTTGCATCACAATTTTAAAAACATCTTCTTAGATCCAGAACACCCTCTTAATTCCTAAACAACTCAAAATTTAACTATGAGACTCTAGCTATCTAGTCTTCAACCACCTCAGAGACCTGAGAGGGATAAATATATCTGATTATATAGGAAGTGCAGGGCCCACAGCTTCCAACACTAAGAAATGACATACCAGTGGCTGCCTGGACAGTTCCCAATTTCTCTCCATACATTACAGCATCAATCTTCAGCTGATTGGCCCTGTTTCTCTGACAGACATTGATTGTAAAGCAGGAATTATGAAGGACTTACCTACCCTGTCTTGGCAGAGCTAGGCTGTCCACATACCTGCTTCCAAGTTTTGTCCTATTTGGACAGCATTCTGTCTACAGTTGAAGCAAGGGATTTTTCTTGCCAAGAGATAGGCTGCAAGATCTTCTTGAGGACATCCTGTGGGATGACCCTACAAGTCAAGTAATATTTCAATTTGTTATTATTTTCTTCCATTATTTCTGACCATTGATCCTCCCTGCCTCCCAACCGAACAGAAATCTAGAAACCATAAATTAAGATTTTTAACTTGCAGATTGAATTAAAATGTTTGAAAATTATTATGGTTTCTGGTTATATGTTTTAGGGAACATGCATATATATGCATTTCTTGTGTTTTTTCAAAATTATGGTTTGTTTGGTTTTTTTGTTTGTTTCCTGTTTACTAAAGAGAGAGAAAGCATATGTAGTTGAGTAGGTAGGGAAGATCTGGGAGGAGTTGAAGGGAAGGGAACTGTGCTCAGAATATATTGTATAATTTTTTTCCTTTTTTTTTGGTTTTTCAAGACAGGGCTTCTCTGTGTATCCCTGGCTGTCCTGGACTTATTGTGTAGACCAGGCTAGCCTTGAACTCACAGAGATCCACCTGCCTCTGCCTCTCAAGTGCTGGGATAAAAGGCATATGCAACCACGTGCCCAGCTTATGGTTTTTTTCAATAAAAAATATTTGAAAACATTTTTGAAATGGGATGTTACTGTGTAGCCCTGGCTGACTTGGAGCTCACTTGAAGCTGGCCTCAAAATTGCAGCAATTGTCTTTTATTCTTTTTATCTTATTTTATGTGTCTGGGTGTCTTATTATCTGCTCTACATGGATGCCTGTTGCCTACAGAGGCAAGGAGAGGTTATCATATTCCCTGGAACTGGAGTTACGGACAGCTATTAACCACCATATTGGTGCTAGAAACCAAACCTGGGTTCTCTGGAAGAGCAGCCAGTGCTCTTAACTGCTGATCCAGCTCTCCAGCTCTTCAGCAATCTTTCTGCTTCTGCCTCTTACAGGTTGAGATTTCAGGCATGTTCTAGTATATCACATCAGCTATGATTTGAGTTTTCTCAGGAAGCATGCTCATGAACTATAAAAAGGGAATAGAGTAAGGAGAGAAAGCTAATTGTATCATTTTTATGCTGCTTTAGTTATATCTTTAATCCATTTACTTGAACTTTATAAAGAAATTTGATACTTAATATGCTAGCAAGAATTGAACCTCACCCATTCTCAAGAAAAATTAATAAGCACACATGAGTTTCATCTTTACCCTTTAGCTTTTACTCAGTCCACATTTCTTTCATTTGTTGTTTTTGCTGACTTTAGCCAGCTGCTTTCTTACATACAGCAATTCTGTATTGCTTTAATCTAGCATGTCAGTGAGCTCTAGTTTATTTTCCACTAAGCTTTATTCCTCTGTTATTTGAGTATGTATGTGTATATGTATGTATGCACACTTAGAAATATACTATGTTGCTAAACTGTGTATTGGAGAATAATTTTTCTTGTTAATAATTTATGACTATTAAACACAATCTACCTTGTAAAGAAAAATAAAATGCAGAATTTTGGTTTAGGATCTACAGATGATTGCACTTTATTGCAAAATGACATTACATTGTCACTATCTAATTAGAAGATTATTCTCTTTTCCTTGCTCACATGGCTGCTCTTTGAACTGTAAACATAATAACTCTAATCTTTGTTCATGAATATGCTTTCATGTACCATGGGATAGAAAAATTACTTTCATTTCAAAGCTTATAGGATTTCCTTTAGAACTAGTAACAGTTTATGCTTTGTTGAGTTCTTTTTGTTTAGAGGTTTTTTTTTTTTAAACTGTGGTAAGTACAATTTACTGACTGAACTTCATAACTGCTTTAGTCCAAGACAGGCCTTCCACTTAGCACTTACTTCAGTGCAGTGAAACTTCGTTGGCTCCTTGACAA
>CAJQZJ010035647.1:1274692-1327288 GCA_907164525.1 Lophiomys imhausi | reverse complement strand
GACAGGATTTTACTATGTAGCCCTGGGTGACCTAGAACTTGCTATGTAGACCACAGACACCCACCTACCTCTGCCTCCCAACTGGTAGGTTTATATGTGTATGCCACCACACCTGGTTTGCAATGTAGATCTTTGCATTTTTTAAATAATTTTATTAGTTTGTGTGTGTGAGTATTTTGCCTACATGTACGTATGTACACTATGTGTATGCCACCACACCTGGTTTGCAATGTAGATCTTTGCATTTTTTAAATAATTTTATTAGTTTGTGTGTGTGAGTATTTTGCCTACATGTACGTATGTACACTATGTGCATGCAGTGTCCTCCGAGGCGAGAAGAGAGTGTCAGATTTTTTTGGAGCTAGAATTGATACAATTGTGAGTTGATGTGTGGGTGCTGGTGGTTGAACCTCAGTCCTCTGGAAGAGTAGCCAATGCCCTTAATTGCTCAGCCATCTCTCTAGCCCTACAATATATATCTTTATAGTTTATGTCCTTTTGTGGACATATAAAATAAAATGATATTTCATTTTCTCTCTCTCTTTTTACCTGCTGCACGTTTATTATGGGCATTTTTTTGTTAGTGTGCCCCAAAAACAGGTCATTCTGTAGCCAATAAAGGTGTTACAGAAAACCAACTGTAAGATCATAAACCACTGTACTAATCTTGCTTCAACAATACTCAAATAATTCCAAACACATAATTTCATTTGCAAATACTTAAGTAACTATGTGAGGAATGTTTCCAACATTTGGGGGAACTTCAAGCCAGTATTGTCCTTATTCTTATTTATGGACTCCATATAGCAGGACTTTTAGACGCTTCCTGGAAGAGTTAACCTTCTTCACCCTGCTCTGTACTTGGCCAGGGAATGTATACTTTGTGTTTTGTAGAAGTCAACTGTTTTCTCATATGCCAGTCACAATTGAGGGAATAGCTCTAGCAATTGCCTTGAAGCTGAATGTTATGGGATGTGGGAACCATGAGCTGCAAGAGACAAGAGGGAACATTTTGGGGCTGCACGCCATGGGATGCTATTTATCTACCTTTGTTCTTTCCTTGCCTCCTATTACTTACACTTGAAGGAAGGCAGCACTGCTTCCCAAGGTGTTATTAGAGAGCTTAAAATTCTACTTTTAGCATGTATGCAAAAAGATATGTTATTAAAAAAGAAAATATGCATACACAAGGCTTTCTGTAAACCTTTGAAGAGGTAACATTCTACTTAGTCAAATTTTATAAGGCTCTGAATTTACCAAAGATGGACTATTAAAGACAAAACTGACTTCTGTTTAACCAGAAGTTAAATAGAATTGCATGACTACAGTAGCCACATGTGGTTATGAATACTTGAGTGCTGTCAATCTCAACTATGATATATTATGAATATAAAATACACACTGGATTTCACAGATTAATACAAAAAAGAAAGTAAAGTATATTAATGATATTTTTATTGATTATATGTTCAAATGTTATTTTAGATATATTAGCTAAATAAAATAAGATGAAATATAGGAAATCCAGTTATAGTTCTATTTCTTTGTGTGTTTTTAATATAGCTACTATTCTATTGTATTTATGTGTGTGTGTGGTGGGGTGAGTGCCTGTCATGGCATGTATGTGGAGGTCAGAGGACAACTTATGGGAGTCAGTTCTTTATTTCTACCATGTGGGTCCTAGGAATTAACTCAGGTCCATCAAGCTTGGCAGGAAGTACCTTTACCTGATGAGCCATCTTGCAAGCCCAGCCATTAGACATTTTAAAAATTACATCTGTAGCTCACATTGTATTTCTATTGAGTGCTGCTGAGATCTCAATTATTGAAATGTTTGATTCTTCCAATTCTTTTATTGAAATGTTTGGTTCTTCCACTTATTTTATGTGCCCCACTGCTGATAATTGCCCTTTACAGTATATAAATAAAACTGCAGATTGGTTTAGACTTAATCTGTCTCTTTCATTCTGTCTAGAGTTTGACAGGAGGAATCAATGGGGGTGTCCACTGTACAGATGTAACAAATGCAAGTAGGACGATGCTTTTTAACATTCATTCTTTGGAATGGGATAAAGAGCTCTGCGAGTAAGTTATGTTTTGGCTTCAATCCAGTTTCCCCTGTATATTCTTCTATATGTTATTTATGTAAATTCTGAATCTTACTGTTTGTAGATGGTAGTTGTGTACCAACATTTACTGTTGATATTTCAAGTACAGTATGCAAGTCTGTGTTTATATGAAGATTTTTGTTTTGATATTTGAGGGGGCATTTTTTTTTGGCATAATGTCTCACTGTAGCCCAGACTGATCTTGGATTTATGGTGATTCCCCTGCCTCAGCATCACCAGTTCTGGGAGTATAGGTATGAACCACCACACCCAGCTTCTATTGTATGTTTGTGTTGTAACTTTATATATTATGTGTGATGTACACACATTCAAAGACACAAAGGCTAAGGTGTGTGTATGTAGGCCAGAGGGTACCTGTATAAGGCCATTTCTTCCTGCCCTTTCCCTTCCATGAATCAAACTCTGGCCATTTGGTTTGGTGGTAAGTGCCTTTACCTCCTGAGCCATCTCACCAACCATGACTATTGCACATAGAATAATTAACTCTTTCATACTAATTTTATTATTATTAATTATTCTTTATGGATTAGCCTCTTTTAGAAAAGTTCTTTGCTTTCTGAGTGTGATTTAAAATTTGTAGTGGTTTGGTTGTTTAAGGTTGGATTGTTAAAAAAATACTCAAACATACAGCTATATTCTCTTGACTAATATGTTTATCACTATTGAATTCTATGCTCAGATGTACCTGCTTTCTAATTATATATATTTAAAATGTTTGTACATGTTTATTCAAAACAGTATTATATACTCAAAGCTATTGTTTTTCAGATTTTTTGGAATTCCAATGGAAATTCTTCCCAGTGTTCGGAGTTCTTCTGAGATCTATGGCCTAATGGTAAAATAAATAGCAGGAGGAAGGAATATTATTAAAAATGAAGACCTTTACCGTTTAGAATTCAACAGTTAACTTTATTATGTTTTACAGCTTGGGATTTGGGACTTTCTCTGTGAATGTTGGTAGTATGTAAAAAAGAATTTAATATTTTTAAATGGCTTTAGTTTTTGCATGACTGAAATGTTGATCACTACTGAATTCTATGCTCAGATATACCTATTTTCTAATGATTTATATTTAAAATATTTCTACATGTTTATTTAAGACAGTATTGTATACTCAAAACTAAAAACTAAATAGTTCAGTCTTTACTATCCATTGATTTTATATTTGTGAACTTTGATTGGCTTTTCTTTCAATAATACTGTTTTTGCCATGTGAATATTAATATTTTTAAGTATTATAGATAACCTAACTCTCAACAGTGGTGTAGGAATGTTTGAGTCAGTTTATCCTTCCACCTAACTGTAGTATCTGTAATGTCTGCTTTTAATTTAGAGCAGGTACTGTTCACATCTTAATAGTGTTCTTTTTCCTAGCTAATCTCTTTTAATGGCTAAACCATTGTTATATATTTCATTCTTTGTCAGTTTGATATATTTCATTCTTTGTCAGTTTGGAACAATTTAACAAAGAAACTGAAATCAAAGAGTCTTTCTAAATTAGGTTGCTAATTAAGGCTATTTCCATCATAGGCATTTTACTGAAACTCATAGGGAGAAAAGTAAGTGTGCTTAGCATCATTAGAAATCTGTAGTTAAGTATCAGGAATAGAGACCTTTAGAAGGCTTTGAACTGGTATTTGAGCACACAAATTTGAAATGCATGATAAAACTTAAGACTAAATTTAAGGAAGCTTCAAAAGTAACCATTTCATGAAAAATATTAGGAACTCCACTCATAAGTGTTATTAAAAATAGAAATGAATGCTAAATGCTCTAGTTAATGTTTGAACAAGAATTTTTAAGTGCTCTGTGCAGATTAAGGCTTTTTAAAGCAATGTGAAATTGCTTAAGACAGAGATAGCCAATGCTTATCTATAATGCTTCCATAGTTTCATAGTAATCACAAACTCACTCGGGTCAAAGCAAAAGAAGCTATTTTTGAAATGGCTTCCAAGAATGATGGAAAAAATAACATTTAATTGGCCTACTTTTCTCTTGTATTTAAAATATTATGCTTCTGTCCCCCTCTCTCCCCCTTGCTGACTATAGAAAATCTCTCATAGCCTGGTGAGTAGGCTACCCATGGATTTTGCTACCCATTCATTTTAAAAAGATACAGTGCATTTCCATTTATTTTCAGACAAGTGTAAGTCCATTCACTAAACAAATATATCTATAATTTTCATGACCTTCCAAAATATAAGCTGTAGTCACATTTTTGTTTTTTTTTTTACAGGAAGCAGAGTCTTTTTTACTCATTTATATTTTCCCCAAGATTAAAATAAACGGTTCTAGAATTCTGGGGGAGCTTTGCAGAGATTTGGACACTACCCATTGCAAAGCACAGTTGTGATATATGTTGGCCTTTAACATAATAGGGAAATTAGAGGTGGTTTTAAATATCCTGTATATCTAGTGTATATAGTATCTTGCCCAGTGTTTCTGAGCAGTTAGTTGGAAATGCACTGTCACTTTTTCTGCATACTTCCTCAGAGGATGCTCCTGGAATCCTCCAGAAGCCTCTCCCAATAAAGAAAGCAGAGCGCTTTACGTGCCTAAACAGTCCTTAGATTATGTTAAAAGTTTGATAATTTTTCAAGTATAAGCAGACTTTTTTTTTTGGGGGGGGGGGGGGGGGCTCAAGACAGAATTTCTCTAACAGAGCCCTGGCTCTGGCCTCGAACTCACAGAGATCTGCCTGCCTCTACCTGCCAAATGCTGGGAAAGCAGACATTTTAAAATAAATATATCAAGATAGAAAGCTTCTAGGTTTCCTAATAATTCATAGTTAAGCCTTTTATCTATCTAGTCTAGCACTTATTAGTAGTATCCAGACTAATTTTCAAAAAATATATTCACTAAATATAAATATCAGATCTTAGGCAGGGAGTGTGGCTCAGTAGTAGAGGACTTGCTTTTCAGCAGGCTAGGGATTTGATCCCTTCTCAAAATACAACCTTGAAAAATAGGCAGTCTTTAATTAAGCAGAAATCATGAAAGAAACAAAGTAATAGTAAGAATCTAGAGGGCATTTCGTATTTTGCTAAGGACTTCCATATATATTTGTTCCCCACTATGAACGATGCATAGGAATGATACTATTGTTACCTTGTTCATGGTAACTGCTAGGGCACTACAGTTCCAAGGGCTATTTGCTAACAAATGGTAGGCAAAAGAGTCAATCTGAAGTTTTTCATTTAGTGTTCTTTCTGGTACATCAGCCTTACTTTATGGATCACTTAACTTAATTTCTCTAATCACTTAATATCAGTACAAATAGCTCTGTGGTAATGTTTTCCCTGCATAGCTCCTGGAAACTAGACTCAGGGACCAGCATATGATAGGCAATAGCTTTAGTACTGAGATACATCCTCAGCCTTGTAATATGTTTGTTTGTTTTTGTTTTATTTTGTTTTGTTTTTTATTTTTCGAAACAGGATTTCTTTATGTACCCCTGGCTATCCTGGACTCACTTTGTAGACCAGGCTGGCCTTGAACTCGCAGAGATCTGCCTGCCTCTGCCTCCCTGAGTGCTGGTATTAAAGGTGTGTGCCACTATGCCCAGCAATTACAGACAGCTGTGAACTGCCATGTGGGTGCCGGAATTTGAACTCAGGTCCTTTGGAAGAGCAGCCAGTGCTCTTAACCACTGAGCCATCTCTCCAGCCCTTGTAATATGTTTTTTCAAAAACTATTTTATAAAGTTTTGGCAACTAGCCACTAAAACCTCACTTTCCTTCTTGCTGGCCATACTGCTTGAATTTTATTTTAATCATAAATTAATTACTTGCCTAAATTTAATTTTCTTTGAACAAATATTTGTGTAATCCAAGCACTCTTGCTTCTTAAAAGCAGTTTGAGTAGAAAGAAGAGTTGATAAAATACAGCCTTCCAGAAACTATGCTCCATATTAGTTGGATAGTTATTTTAAAATATGTTGGTTGTTTCATAATGGCACCAATGATATCAAAGTGCTGACTTTGATCACGTAGCCCAGTTGTCATTTTTGTAAATAAGTTGTGTATTGCAATTCAGCAGCTTGCCTGTGGCCGAACACTAACTCATCAGGAGAAGAGCCTGTGTCTCCTGACTGCTGGTCCAGTATTTTATGTTCCTTTTCCAATGCCATGTCTCTTCTTGTCATTCTACAACTACTTCTGGTCGCTGTCTCTGACCTGCGCATATAGCTGAAACACTTGCTTTGTCTTGTCTGCTCACATCATTTGGCCTGTTGCTTATTCCTATTGCAGTTTTGTCAGTTGAGGCAAACTTTTGTGACTGTTCCTAATCTGTTTTTAAAATTTTTATCAGAAAGCCGGGGCCTTGGAAGGTGTGCCAATATCTGGGGTAAGTATAAGTACCAAATATCTTCCTGTCACTCCCCACCCCTACCCCATTCCCTATCTTACATTGCTGTAGCTTCCCTCATCTATCTTAAGCCTTATGCCTTTCCTTGAACTGCGCAAAGAAAAACAGCAGCACTGTTTGTTCTTGTTCTTTTGTGATACAGGGTCAGCCACTGATAATCTTTTGAGGAAATTGTAAGCCTGGCATGGTGATGCAGTACAAACCCAACACTTAGGAGTCCTAACTTTAAGTTTAGCCTCAGTCACATAGTGCATTAGAGGCCAACCTGGGCTACATGAGAGTGTGTCTCAAAAAATGAAGAGGTATACAGATAGAGAGAAAGAAAGAGAGACAGAGACAGAGAGAGAGAGAGAGAGAGAGAGAGAGAGAGAGAAAGAAAGAAAGGAGGGAGAAAGGGGAAAATGAATTCTAATTCTTCCTTCTTATGTCTTTTTTTTTCTTATTACTGTTTTTTTATTTCTTCAAGTTACATCTCAATCACAATCCCCTCCCTACTCTCCCCTTTGGTCTCACCCTCCCACCCTCTTCCCCCTCACCCCCCCCCATCTACCTTCTTTTTTTTAAGTTTAAGGTATATCTTTCCCTTCCACAACAGCTCCGCCTTTCAGTCCAACAAATGTCTCTGTCTCTTATAACAACAAATGCAATACAAAACAAAAATAATTAGGCCACAATTATGAGAATTATAAGGCTTAGCATACATTCCCAATGTCCAGTCCATATGTATTTGGCAACTGACTTTAACATTCTACTATGCAACCATCTCCATGAGTTTAAAGATCTATATACAGTTCAGCTTCTATCCTAACTTGCATCACAATTTTAAAAACATCTTCTTAGGTCCAGAACACCCTCTTAATTCCTAAACAACTCAAAATTTAACTATGGGACTATAGCTATCTAGTCTTAAACCACATCAGTCTTTTATCTTGATTAACAAATGAGAGAAATGCCAGTGATAGGAAATGTAAGGCATAAATATTTCACTCCTTGGTAAATTAAAATATACAAAAATAAACCCATGGCTTTTCAGGAGAAGAAATAAGTAATGTCTCAGTATATTTTATTTTCATTTATAATTTTAGTGTTTGGGGGACCAGTCTGCTGCTTTGGTGGGACAAATGTGTTTCCAGGATGGACAGGCCAAAAACACGTGAGTTTAAGAAACCAGATTGAAAAATAATGTTGTTTTGTTTACTTCTCTCCCGTGGTGCTTTAAAAGAAGAAATGTTTGTGAAGTTCAGCCAAAGGGCAATACTTCAGTCATTTTAGTATGGATATACACATTGTTTTTGCAATTTGCTTTTCCCTTTTCTTCCTTTCCCCTTTTTCTCTCTGTCTTGAGTCTTATGTAGCCCAGGCTAGCCTGAAATTCCTGATCCTCCTGTCTCAAATTCTTAAGTACTGGATTTACAGTCACCTACCATGACACCCAGTTTTATGCTGTGCTGAGGATTACACCCAGAAACTCATGCTAGCATTCTGCCAAGTTAACTACATTCCTGGTTCTGATTTTGTCTTTTATTTTTAATGTGATTTTAGTGTTTTGAGATAGGTCCTACTGTAACTTACTGAAACTCACACTAGGTAACTTAAGACTGGCCACAAATTCATAGAAATCTTTCTGTCTCAGCTTCCCAAGTTCCAGGGATTTGTTTTATTGTTTACTCCAAGGCCACATTCTTTTCTTTAAAAAAAAAAAAAAAAACTAGATTGGTGTGATTAATGGGTGCATTATCCTGCTCAGGTTTTTCTCCCTGTAACCAATCTCAATGTATATTTTTATAGGATATTTGATGTCACACCACCGCCCACCTAGCCATGTTCCATGTGCTCGCTGAACAATCTCAGGCAGCCCTAGCCTCAAGGTCATTTTCTTAAGATAATGCTTTCTCCCTCATCTAAAGTAGCTGCAACTTGGAGCAGCAAGAATGAAAGAAATGAGAGCTTTGTGATTTTTTTCTCCAATTCTTTTCTCTTAATTTGTTTTATTACAAAAGTGCCTATCCCATTACATATATTGAGTGGCAGAGTTTTATGTAATGGTCCATATATTTGAGATATTAGCACTCAATCCACAAAAATCCTATTATTTGCAAATCATATTATTCCTATTTTATGTCAGGTAACTAAGAGAATAATGTTATGTAATGTCATGAATGTAGTAAGTCAGAGGCATAATATTTGTACATCAATTCATTGTATTCCTTAGTTATGGCTCTAGACTGCTATGCTTTTTATAAAATAATTTATTTTATTTGATGTACAACTGGTGTGAGGGTGTCAGATCACCTGGAACTGGAGTTACACACAGTTGTGAGGTACCATGTGGGTGCTGAGAATTGAACCTGGGTCTTCTGGAAGTGCTTCCGTGCTCTTAACCACTGAGCCACTTCTCCAGCCCCTAGACTACTATCCTTTATGACTGTGTAGAAAATATTTCCATAAACTTAGAAGAACACTGTATCTTCTCCCTCCACTTTGATTTTATTTTTTAAAATTATTTGGGTTTTTAAAATTTTTTATACCTTTCTTTTTTTCATTTTTTTGAAATTCTTTTTCATATATTACATCCCAACCACAAGTTCCCCTCCCTCCCTTCCCCCCAGTCTCCCCTACATCCCCTCTCACCCATATCCAACACTATCACCCCACCCCACCCTTCTTCTGCCTCCCCTCAGAAAAGAACAGACCTCCCAGGGACATCAATCAAGCAGGGCATGATAAGCTACAAAAAGACCAAGTGCACACCGTCGCATCAAAGCTGGACAAGGCAATCCAGTAGGGAGAATAGGGTCCCACAAGTATTTGAAAGAGTTAGGGATAGCCCCCGCTCCGTCTGTTGGGATATCCACAAGAATACCAAGCTACTCAGCCATAACATATATGTACAGGACTTAGGTCAGATCCCTACAGGCTTCCTGATCTCTGCAAGTCCCCATGAGTGCCTGTCAGTTGATTCTGTGGATCAGAAGACGGTATCTTTACTGGATTTTCTCATAAGGATGTCCTAATTTTGCCATCAAGACTTTTTGTTAATTGGTTTGGATTTGTTGTCTGTTTTATTTTGTCTTGTTTTTGAAGGTTTTTGTTGTTCTTGGTTTTTTTGGGGGGAGTTTTGGGGGGGTTGTTTTTGTTTTTGTTTTTTTGGAGACAGGGTGTAACTGTGTAGCCCATTTGCCTGGAGCTTGCTATGCATCTCAGTCTTCTGTGAAACTCAATGTCCCTCTGTCTCAGTCTTCCAAGTGTTAAGATTAGAGACATGTATCACTATACCTTCATCAGATATTTTGTTCACTGTTTGGTTGGGTTGTTTTTCAGACAAGGTGTTGTGTAGCTTAGTCTGTCCTTGGACTTGCTATGATACTCCTGTGCTTATTTCCCTAGTTCTGGGATAATAATGATAGGATTGCAGGCATGCACTACCATGATGATTTCTTCATTTTTGACTTGGGTGATTAAGTTATTTTTTCTACAAATAATAAAATACCTAGCAGTCCTAAAAGAAATCCTATTGTAATTCAGAAAGGCCAGCCACCCTCATGTGAGAGGGTGATCATATTCAAATGAAAGTTTGTTTGGAAGAGGATATATGAAAATTCTTTGTAGGCTGTGATGACCTCAGGTTATGAAGGAGCCCTTCAGTCAACATAAGTGTGAAAGCATTTTCTTTGAATCAGGGTTCCAGCAACAGAATCAGGAGTCATAGAAAACTGGGCTGTTTTTTCCCTTTCCCCCTCTGCCAGGAACACTCTTGCTAGTAAATCAGATGCTATCTTTAGATGTCCATTACCTAGCACAATATATTGTACATAATAAGGACCGAGTAAAATTGCTTTCATTTCCCTCTCTTCTGTTCCTTTCTCTCTTTACCACTGCCAACCAAGTCCATAAATCATTAATTAAATCAGGTAATAATTGTTTGAGTACCTGTGTAGTGACTACAGATTGGAGGAGGGAAACAGCAAATCATAAGATCTCACATTTCTTAGCCTGAGGGGAAATTAACACAGATACCAAGTTAATGATGTATAAACTAGAGCTTGCATGACATAAGAAACATTGAAATAATGTTGTAAGTTTTCAAAGTGAGGCCAGAAAAATTATAAATGATTATGTAAATTGAATCAGCATATAGCTTAGTGGTAGAGTGCTTGTCTAGCATGCACAATACCTTGGACTTGCTCCAGCACTCTAAAAAAAATACCCATTATGCTAGTAGTGAGATGCTTTAGAGAATGAGCAGTACTGGAGAGTGCATGAGACACTCAACAAAGATACAAATAGGAAGATTTAGTATAGAGAATGTTAGGGTAGGAGAATGGTAGCAAACAAGGCAACATGAGCCTAGTGGCTCTGCTCTGTATTCTAGGCAGATAATATGTATAGTCTTTGACCGGATCTCCTGGCTCAAATAGACCTTCAGCTGTACTCAAAATGGTGAGTTCCACAACCGTCTGAGGTACTCAGCGTAAAAAATAAAACAGTGGCGCACGCCTTTAATCCCAGCACTTGGGAGGCAGAGGCAGGCGGATCTTTGCGAGTTCGAGGCCAGCCTGGTCTACAAAGTGAGTTCAGGACAGCCAGGGCTACACAGAGAAACCCTGTCTCGAAAAACCAAAAAAATAAAAATAAAAAAAAAAATAAATAAAACACAGCTGTTGGGGTGGGTGCTATTTAGAAGACCAGTGTAGTGACAGCAACACGTATTGGAGAAATTCCCATCCTGGCAGAAAGAAGGAAGAAACAGAGGACAGTATAACCTTCAAAGGCATATATCCAGTGATATATATCCTCCAGCTAGACCCCACCTCCAAAGTATCCATAGCCTCCCAAAATAGCACCATATGTGGGGACCAAATGTTTGAATCATGAGCTAATGAGCAATATTTCATTCACACCATAACAACCATGGTGTAAAGCTGTAAATTCCAGGCCAAGATTTTTGTTTGTTTTGTTTTCTTCTTTTCTCCTTGATAGGGAATGGATAACTTCTGAACATTTATGAGCTGGAGTTTAGGTGTGACTGGAGCTGTCAGTTAATATGATGACTGTCTTGGGTCAAAGCAAGGAGAAGGTAGATGCCAAGATCCCATGGTATAAACCACTATATGCTAATACTACAGACTCAGAGGATGGGAATACAAAGGGAGACTATAGGGATACACAGGGCACTGCAGAGAGTCAAGGAAGAAGTTGTGAGGTTAGTTGTGAGGTTTAGACCCAGGAACAGAAGGTTAGGATTACCCAAAGTAAGGAACAGATCTAGTAAAATAATTTGTTTGGGCCATGATTGTGGTACTCCTAAGTTATGTATTACATACACAAGGAAATGTAAGGTGAGTTAAGTATAAGTTGTTTTATGTAAGTGTTTTACCTGTATGTATGTCTGTGTAAAACCTGTGTGCTTGGTACATATGGAAGTCAAAAGAGAGAATCAGATAACCTGGAACTGGACTTGTAGATGGTTCTGACCTACCACGTGGGTGTTGGGAATCGAATCCAAGTCCCCTGAAAGAGCAACAAGTACTCTTAACTGGTGGGCCACCTATCCAGCCCCTGTTTGCCTTTTAAAAGCATAAAATTGTCAGGCGTGTTGTTACATGCCTTTAATCTTAGCACTCTAGAGACAGAGGCAGGCAGATCTAGCATGGGAGCAAGACTTGTGGGAAAGGAATTTCAAGCTTAGTTAGTGTCTTACTCAGTGTTCGATTCCTGTGAAGAGACACCATGACCACAGCAACTCTTATAACTGGGGCTGGCTTACATTTTCAGAATTGCAAGGCCAGCCTAGTCTACACAGCAAGTTCCAGATCAACCAGGGCTGTACATTCTAATACAAAAGTATAAAATGTATTTAAGATGCTTTTCAATAAACTGCAACTCTTCTTTGAGAAGCCTACATCTATATTTTTGGGTATGGTTTTCTTTTTTCTTGAGTGGTTTTCTTTCTACTTTTAATAAAATCACAACTCAGCTTCATAAAAAAAGCATGAACTAATAATGAGCTTCAATTTTACTGATGGGGCTGAGCATGGTGGTGCACACCTTTAATCCCAGCACTCGGGAGGCAGACTCAGGGAGATCTCTGAATTCAAGGCCAGCGTGGTCTACAAAGCGAGTCCAGGGCTATTACACAGAGAAACCCTGTCTCAAAAAAACAAAAAAAAAAAATAGTGCTTTAATTTGCAAATGTATTGCCTACACTTAGGGTATTTGACAAGTGTCTTTACAAACTTAAATATTCTGTAGTCCCATATCTCTTGGATGTGTCACCTGTTCATAGAGCAAGCCAAAAATCCACTTTGATAGAAAGAGATGGAATATCTTACTCATAATGACGATGTATGAAGAAAATATTTATCAGGAAAAATACATTTGGGCTTATGTTTGTTGCCAGTAGGATAGCATATGTGTATATGTATGTATATATTACATGCCAAGATGGACACTAGGCACTATTAAAATGTCACTAACACAGTTAAAACCATGGTTGCACATAGTATAGGAGCAAAGATTTGTGGGGCAGGAATTCCAAGCTTAGGCAGTGTCTTAATTAGGATTTCTGTTGCTGTGAAAAGACACTAAGACTGTGACAACTCATTTTTTAGAGATAGGGTTTCTCTGTGTAGCCCTGGCAGTCCTAGAACTCTCTTTGTCGACCAGGCTGGCCTTGAACTCATAAGAGATATGCCTGCCTCTACCTCCTAAGTGCTGGGATTAAAGGCGTGTGCCACCACACCTGGCATGACTGTGGCAATTCTTTATAAGGAAAACATTTAATTGGGGCTGGATTATAGTTTCAGAGGTTTATATCATTATATATTGTCATGGTGGGAAGCATGGTGGCATACGGGCAGACATGGTGCTGAAGAAGGAGCTGAAAGTTCTACATGTGGATCTGTAGGCAGTAGGAAGAGAAAAGGAGCTACTGGGCCTGGTTTGAGCTTCTAAAACCTCAAAGCCCACTCCCAGTCACACATTTTCTCCAACAAGGCCACACCTCCTAATAATGTTGCTACTTATGACCACGCTTCGAACACATGGGTCTATGGGTGCCATTCCTATTCAAACCACCACAAGTAGAGTCAACTGTGCCTGTGGCAGCCTTGTTATCCCTGCTCACTTTAAAACTGTTTCTCTGTGACCCTTACTAGTATCAATTGGGGCTAGACCTAATCTTCCATACACAAGTCAAAACTATCCATTATGTTCAAGTGTCAGACTTGTGGTAGAGTTCAAAGCTTGTACTGAAAAGATTGCCACAAAGAAAATTCAGTTCTTCCATATCAATCATGTTGAGCTCTGATTTTTTTATCCTACCACTGCTGGAATATATTACTCTGCATAATAAATGAGATCAGGAAGTCTTAAATAGCTTTTCCTTGTATCCTAGCTGTCGAGCTACCCTTTCAGTTATTCCATGCATAGTCTTTCACCCTGCCAGAACATAGTGGCATTTCTCAATCTATAGCTACTGATTAGTGATGATAGAGCTAAGCTGTAGGTGAGTGGCTGTTAGTCATGATGCTTCACCATGTGTAGATTGGTAGTAACTTAACTGCAACTGGATGTAGAATTTGTTGTAATTCATATTTTACAAACACACCCTTGGCCTATGACTGACCAAATGCTAAATCCTAACTTGCATTTTCCCTATTTATTGCTCTCAAAATATTTCCTTCTAGGGTCGAGAAATAAATGGCTCAGCGGTTAATAGCACTGACTGCTTTTCCAAAGGACTGGGGTTCAAATCTCAGCACCCACATGGCAGTTCACAGCTCTCTGTAATTGCTGAGTGTGGTGCTGCAAGCCTTTAATCCCAGCACTGGGGAGGCAGAGGCAGGTAATCTCTGTGAGTTCAAGGCTAGCCTGGTCTACAAAGTAATATGTATTTCATTCTAGACTGATTTTTAAGAAATGCTTTATAAAAGTATTTAGTGTGTTATGTTTGTTAGCTTTCAACACTTTTTAAAAACCTTGATAAAATTGTACTAAGTGAAATGCTAGGTTTGATCATTTATAGTACTAATATTTTGCTATTTTCTTTTTATAAAATTGTCATGCTGTTCATTCTTCCACCAATAGGTATGGAACAGGGTGCTTCTTATTGTGTAACACAGGTCATAAGGTTGGTTTTTCTTTTGAATTCAGATTAATGAAAGTCTTCTTTATGTTTATATACATAATGCTTGAATATCATTCCTTATTGAGGTCCTTTTTGGATCTTCAGCCTTTATTTAATCTTTATCATGGTTTAACTTTGTTCACTAGAAAGTGATGAAGATCATGAAACTTGAGTGACTCTAATAAGAGGCATTCTATGCTTTTTTATTTCATGTGTTCTTTTGATTGTGTTAATGTAAAATGTAGACTTAGTTTCATGTCAGATACTTAGTAAAAGTCTAATTTGAAACAAGGAATAATGTTTTAGCAGTCTGAGTATGTTCTTACTACCAATGACTAAGACTTACTTTTAATAATTATTATTTCGTTGAGTGAATTATTATGAATAAATACTTTTGTTTTAACTTTAAAAATGTCTTCACACAGAAGCCAGGCATGGTGGTGCATACCTTTAATCCTAGCACTTGAGAGACAGAGGTGGGCAGATCTCTGAGTTCAAGGCTAGCCTAGTCTAGTGAGTTCTAGGCTAACAAGAACTACACAGTAAAACTTTTTTCTCTAAACCAGAAAAGGCTTTGTACTAACCTTTCAATTTTTTCCACACTAAAATCTTTGTTTTTCTTTCCTACAGTGTGTATTTTCTGAACATGGCCTTTTGACCACTGTGGCTTATAAACTTGGCAGAGACAAACCTGTGTATTATGCATTAGAAGTAAGTTCTTTTCAATTAGTATAGATGATATGACATACCTTTAAAGTTAATGAAAATCACCATGCATTCTGGGGGCGGGGGGTATTATTTTGACATGGGATTTTGTCATGTATCCCTGGCTAGTCAAGAACTCCCTATTGTCTTTTCAAATTGACTTTGAACATATGGCAGTCTTTCTCTCCCTCTGCAATTACATGAGTAACCACACCTGGAAAAATTAGTGTGTTTTCTAACATCTTTTCTCACACATTTTAATATATAGGTCTCAAAAATTCTACTTTTTCTTTTTTGGCCTTTGATTGGGTAGAAAGAACCTTGAACTACACCTAGAGGTCAAGGCTTCCATGAGACACGATTATACCAACTCCTTAGTTGTTGGTACCAGTAGATATTGTCCCCTTGGGATATTATTTACATGCTGTGCAATCTAAAATTTTCTATCTTTAAAGTTGAATGGTGGGATTGGCTGACTACAGCACTTCTTTCAGCTTAAAATTTTCTATTAACTAAAATGCCCCAGTGTTCCATAGTGAATCATTGGGCACAGACAGGCAGAGCAACTCTCTTCACTTGCGTCTCCATTAATGTTGTGTTACATATGGATGTAAGAAATAAAGAAAGGTGATTTGTGCCATTTAATCTCAGGAAACATCTATTTCAGACACTTTTACAAACTGTAACATGTCCAAATCTGTAGGACATGATAGGTTTGTACAAGAGACATTAAAGGAGTTGGCGTAGAGCTTGGTAATAGAGTACTTTGCCTAACGTCCTCAAAGCTCTGGCTGAATTCAGGCTCCCAGCATCACGAAAAGAATTAAGCAAAGATGAAAACATTGGTTTAGTTCACAGAAGCAATATTTTACTTGTAAAATCACACATGTTTTGTGATCATGTCTATACAGTCAATTCATGATCTTTTTAAGTGTACTATTAGAGATTGGATCCCAGGCCTCCTGTGCTCTAGGAGGTATCGATGACTGAGCACTGCTCCTAAGCCTATATAATTAACTTTGGAAGGACTACCTGGTAACTTATTGAGACTCATTTCTCAGAATACCTGATGATAATTTAGTCAAGGGCTTAGACTTCTAGTCATAGTTAAAACATTTTCTCAGCTGTCAGGCCTACATCCTATGAACATTAGCTCACTTTTTCTACCCCTTCCCATAAACACTGCAATCTCTCTTCCTAAACTGTGCTCCCTTCTTAGCACTGATAGTTGAGCCCAGGGCCTTGAACCTGCTAAGGAAGTGCCATATGGCTGAAGTATATCCACAACAATCTTAACCCCTTTGCTTTCTTTCTTTTTTTTTTTTTTTTACATTTTTTGGTTTTTCGAGACAGGGTTTCTCTGTGTAACAGCTCTGGCTGTCCTGGACTCGCTTTGTAGACCAGGCTGGCCTCAAACTCACAGTGATCTGCCTGCCTCTGCCTTCCAAGTGCTGGGATTAAAGGCCTGCACCACCACGCCCAGCTGCAACCAACCCCTTTTCTTTACCTAAGGCATCTGTATATTAAAGCTGTCTTAACACTTCTCAGATTTTGAAATCCCATGAGCCCCTTTTCTCTCTCTCTTTTTATTCTCCACTTTGGAGAGTGTTCAGGATAGCACTGTTCACATTAAAAAAAAATCATGTTTTGGGGGTTACCAGTAATTGTAGCAGCAGCTGTGGTAGTGTTAATATGCTTTGTTTGACCTTGCATGAGAGACAGAATTTTAAATATTTTAGATATGGAAAAGGCCTCAATGGCAGGGATGACCTAGTCTTCGCAACCAGTATAAAATCTTTCTCTCTCACCTTTTCAGTAGTAGCCTTCCTCCCACCTTTTGCTTCAAGGCAGAATTCCATGCTGGTTTTTTTTTGTTTCTTTCTTTCTTTGTTTTGTTTTTAATTTCAGGCAGGGTCTTGTGTATTGTAAGGAAACCTCCTATTTGCTATCTAGCTAAGGATGAATAACTTCTTTTCCTCCTGCCTTTACTTCCTGATGGTGGGATTGTAGGCATGTGCTGCCACACCCAGTTTTAAACTGTTTCTTAGTAGCATCCCTAGCAATGGACCTGGATCATCTGTTATGTCTTCAAATGCTAGGAGGCAGTTTTCAGTTTACTGGGTCTTGCTCATCTAGTTTAACCTGCCTGGATGCCCTGGTATCACTCATATGCTTGATAGTTTTGAACTCCCATTCCAAATCACCAATCTTCCTAGAAAAAGGATATTCTCCATGTAATCTAGCATGTGTTCAACAGTGTGATTTGTGCCTCTCTCACCATAAGCATTCTTCTGTTATTCTGGCCTGAGAACTTCTTTAAATTAGTCTAATAACTTCTTTATATTGTTGGTTCTTAGACCATTTGCTAAAATATCCTCTTTCTCAAAGCAAGCCTGCTCCATTGTGTATTTGTACAAGACGTTTCAGTTAGTATAATCTAGAGCTGTATTTCTCATTCAATTTTCAAGATAGTTATATAGGGATATTCTGCTATTGTCTAAAGCACTTTTCATTTGCCATAATATGCATATACATACCCCCCTATAAAAAAACAAATTTTTAAAATATTAGTAGGTAGGATTCTCCACCCCTTTCTATCTTCACTTAAATGTTTTTGTCAGTTAACGAATATTTTAAAACATTTTAAGAAATGAAAACAAAGAAAGAAGAATAATGTGAGATTGATAAAACTTGGTAAATTTGTACTAATTTTTTGTCAGTCTTGCAACATATAATAATAACACCTTTAATTTTTTGGTAGGCTTAGAAATCAAAGCTATTACATTTTTACTTTCTGTCCTCTTTAGAAACTGAAACTATGTTTGCCTGTCTTCAGCTTCTTGATTCCCTGCCCCTTTTTTGTTTAGTGATATTTTTCTTTTACATTTTAAAAGTATTTGTTAAATGATTTTCTAAACGTATATATAAATGTTTAATATTTTGAGTCCCCCAACCATGATGAGGACCTCAAATACTTTATTTCTAGAAATTCTGCCAGCAGTGTTGAATTCTGTTGAAAGTTTCCATTTTCTCTTTTTTTTCCTTCAACATATAATAATTGGTAGTGTTTTTGCAGTTGAGAATAAACAATACTGGTTGACTCATTGTATTCATTTTTGTATCCAGTGTTATTGTTTTGAGGCTTACTCATGCTTTATACCCCAAGCTGGCCTCTAGTGTACTTCTCTCAGCCTGCCAAATGCTGGCATTATGTGTATTTGCTACCACAATCAGCCCCAGTATCATTTATTTGGTCCCATACCTTTTTTTTTAATAAATAAATATATTTATTTGTTGCTTCAGGTTATATCTCCATTATATTGTCCTCTTTCCCCCCCTTCCCAGCCCCACCCTCCCACCCTCTACCCCCTAACCCTTCCATCCCACTCCTCTGGAGTGGAGTGTCCCTACATAACAGTCCCTCGCCCCAGTTCAGAGGTCATATGACGGCCAAGAGCCTCCTCATACACTGGGGGCCTACAAGGCAGTGCCACCAGTGAAAAGGGTCTCATTGCCAGGGAGAGAAAAGTAAAAAACAAATAAACAAACAAAATAAAAATAAAATAAAAAGTCTATGTCCATGTTCCCTTTGGTGTGTTGGTTGTAGTATAGATATCCTGTACTATATGGCTAAAATCCTACTATAAGTGAATAGATGCCAAGTGCATCCTTCTGAGTCTAGGTTAGCTCACTCAGGATGAGCTTCTCTAGTTCCATCCATTTGGCTGCAAATTGCATAATTTCATTGTTTCTGATAGCTGAGTAATATTCCATTGTGTAGATGTACCACAGTTTTTTAATCCATTCTTCAGTTGAGGGACATCTGGGTTGTTTCCAGTTTCTAGCTATTACAAATAAGGCTGCTATGAACATAGATAAGGAAACTTCCTTATGATTCAGTGAGGAGTCATTTGGATGTATACCCAGAAGTGGTATGGCTGGGTCCTGAGGCAAAGCTATTCCAAGTTTTCTAAGATATCTCCAGACTGACCTCCATAGTGGTTGCACAAGCCTGCACTCCCACCAGCAATGGAGGAGGGTTCCCCTTTCTCCACACCCTCGCCAGCATGTGCTGTCATTTGAGCTTTTGATCTTAGCCATTCTGACAGGTGTGAGATGGAATCTCAGAGTCCTCTTGAGTTGCATTTCTCTGATGATTAAGGATGCTGAGCATTTCTTCAAGTGTCTCTCGGCCATTAGGGATTCCTCCCTTGTGAATTCTCTATTTAGCTCCATCCCCCATTTTTTGATTGGATTATTTGGTTTCTTGGCATTTAGTTTCTTGAGTTCTTTGTAGATTTTAGATATTAGCCCTCTGGCATATGTGGGGTTGGTGAAGATTTTCTCCCAGTCTGTAGGCTGCCGTTTTGTTCGAATGACAGTTTCCTTTGCCTTACAGAAGCTTTTCAGTTTCATGAGGTCCCATTTATTGATTGTTGATCTCAGGTTCTGAGCTGTTGGTGTTCTATTCAGGAAGTTGTCACCTGTGCCAATGAGTTCAAGAGTTTTTCCCACTTTTTCTTCTAGTAGATTTAGTGTGACCGGCCTTATGTTAAGGTCTTTGATCCACTTGGACTTAAGTTTTGTACAAGGTGATAAGTATGGGTCTAATTTCATTCTTTTGCAAGTGGGGTATGGCTTGGGAAGAGTGAAGAATATGGTAAAATAGATTTAAATTTTAAAATTGCCATAAATAATAAAATATAAATTAAACCATGTATAGCTTATGATGTAATCTCTGCTTAAGTTGGGTAGCAGATCACTACCAACCTCCAGGAACCCCTTTATGCCACTCACAGTCACAGTGGCCTCCCTTGTCCCCTGAGATAAACACTGTCCTAACTTTTAGCATAGCCATTTCCTATGTTTATTTGTAGCTCTAAGACTTCAATTTGTAATATTATATACTAGAATTTAGTTTTACATGATGATGATAACTTATATGTTAGAGTATGTGGGGAGAAATTAAGAAACATGTGCATTTGAGTCTGAGTCCTGCATTCTTTGGTCTGGCTTCTTTCACTCAGCATTGTTCTTATGAAATTCACTGTTATCTTTAGAAACAGCTGATTCTTTACTTTTTCTCATTGCTGCAGTTTAGTATTTAAGATTTGGTTGTATATGAATTGGCTTTGGTGTCTGCATATTATAAAAAGTGAAGCTGGGCTGGAGAGATGGCTCAGTGGTTAAGAGCACTGACTTTTTCCAAATGTCCCGGGTTCAAATCCCAGCACACCCACATGGAAGTTCATAGCTGTCTATACTGACAGGGCACAGTGGCACACTCCTTTAATCCCAGCCCTCGGGAGGCAGAAACAAGTAGATCTCTGAGTTTGAGTTCCAGGACAGCCAGGGCTGCTACACAAAGAAACCCTGTCTCAAAAAACCTAAAAAAAAAAAGTGAAGCTATATAATTTATATATATATATATATATATGCCTTCTGATATACATACACACATATATATGTATATCTATTTATTATATACAACATATATAATATATAACACACATATATACCTATATATGTTCACACCTTTTTATTAGAGTAGAATTTCTTTTTTTTTGTTTGTTTTTTGTTTTTTGAGACAGGGTTTCTCTATGTAGCCCTGGCTGTCCTGGACTCACTTTGTAGACCAGGCTGACCTTGAACTCGCAGAGATCCTCCTGCCTCTGCCTCCCGAGTGCTGGGATTAAAGGCTTGTGCCACCATGCCCGACAATTATAGACAGTTGTGAACTGCCATGTGGGTGCTGGGATTTGAACGCGGGTCCTTTGGAATAGCAGCCAGTGCTCTTAAACGCTGAGCTATGTCTCCATCCCTAGAGTAGAATTTCTAAGCCATAGATTGTGTGTATATTGAGTATATATTCCAAACACTTTGTCACAGTAGGTTAGTGAGTTCTACTCAACAGCAGTGTAGAGGATCACTAGGTCTAGAGCTTATCCCTTTTATTTCATGTAATATTTTTAGTGAAATAATTTTTTGTTTCTCAGATCTAGCTGATTTTGTTTATTTCCCTTGATTCACAATTTCATGTTTGTTTTGAGAAGGAACCTCATTCTGTAGTCCCGGCTGTATCCAAACTTGCCAGCTCCCTACTTTTAAGCCTCCCAAATCCTTGGCTTATAAGTGTGTGCTATGATGTCTGAATTTGTTGTGGTAGTTGTTTCTAATAGAAGTTATGCTCCAATTTTGTTTTGTTTTGTTTTGTTTTTTGAGACAGGGTTTCTCTGTGTAACAGCCCTGGCTGTACTGAACTCCTTTTGTAGACCAGGTTGGCCTCAAACTTACAGAGATCCTCCTGCCTCTGTTTCTCCAGTGCTAGGATTAAAGGCATGCACTACCATGCCCGGCTGTCATGCCACAGTGCTAAATATTTTAGCACTGGTTTTAAGGTCTTTGTCAGACTGAAATGATTTCTTTTCTAGATGGTAAGTTTTGTGACTGAACTTTTGTTATGGATTTCTTCATGAGTTAAAAAATTTTTATTACCAGTCTCATCTTCCATTATGCCATAGCCTTAGTCAATAAGTTGACACGTGCTTATTTTTCACACCCCTACACAAGCAGAGCTCTACCTAAGCCTCTGATTTTAAGCTCTGAGCCTGATTGCATTCCCTGCCTCACACAAAGCATTTTGATATATTTTCTCTAGAGGAAGCAGTTTCTGGCTACCACTCCTACTTCTCGACACACATAGAGAAATAAATCATAAGCCATGATGCTTGCAGCTGCATTCCTACTATGCTGCACATTTACAGTCTTGTCTAAATGAATGTGACTTTGTCTTAAAGTCAGTGTGTGCTGTTTTGTATTTCTTTATTTTATCTGTTATCTTCTGTGTTTAGAAGAAATAGCATTTTAAAAGTATAGACTGACTACATTTATGTCAGCATCTATATTGCCTTCATTGCCAAGAGAATTTTTTTCTGTTTCTCTCAGGCTGCTGGCAGGTGACTCTAGGCTTAATATTTTTGAATCTCTGAATTCTCACTTCATCTTATGTGAAAATCAACCAAGGCACACGATCTTTATGTTATTCTGAAACTGTAGTCTCATATCAAGCTATTTTAATTCGTCCTACCTTTTCTGTGTGGAAAATGTTTCTCCATGGTGGAAGAAAATAAAACAAAAGTAGGGCACTTGTGTGGTCTGTCTTCCCTCTGTCATCTGTCAGGAGGACACTATCTTCCTGAAGCCATGCTTTCCTTTTCCTTGTTCCGCTTCTTTTTCTAAGTATTGTTTCATAAATTAAACCTCCTTTTGGGGGCCTGTAATATGGTCATGAACTTGACCTTACTTAGGGCTTCAGACTTCCATGTTATGTATTTTCTTATTAGGACATGGGCCTTTTTTCCATTTATTTGTGTGTATGTACATGAGTGCGTGAGCCCTTGCTGACCCCTATCAGATGCTTTCAGAGGCCAGATTGCTGTTCAGTTTGTCATCCCTTTGTCCTAACAGCCTGTCACAGTATAGACAATACTAAATCTGATGTTAAGCTATATTTTTCTCCTTTTAAATCTAAGCGTTAGAGGCTTCTCTGTATTCTTCCAGTAGCTTCTTTAACTGTCTATTTGTCTACATTGGTATGATTTATGATTACCGTGTTAATACTACTTTTAGAGATTTTTTATCCTTGTGCAAGATTGTGCATTTTAGGTGGAAGCCTCTGTAGTAGCCAGTTACTTGATATTGTAGTAGCCAGTTACTTGATATATAGCAATATTAGCACAAGGTTGGATGACTTTAAAATAACACTCATTTATCACCTGTCAGCACTGGGTACTCTATTTAGCATCTCAAAAGGCTATAGTTAAGTGTGGGCTGAGGTTTATCTGGCATTCCATCTGCTTTCAGCTTGATAAAAGCTTTTGGCAGAATCTAGTTCCTCCTCATACAAAGGGCTTCAGTTTCTTTCTAGCTGTCAGCTAGAGACCACTCTCAGTTTCTACAGGCCACAGTGTAGTTCCTTGTTGCCTGGGGCTTTTCAAAGTGGCCCTCAGCTTCCTCAAAGAATAAAGGGGAAGGGGAGTGCCCAGCAAGACAAGAGCAGTGGTCTTATGTCACATAATCACACTCATATCTTTGCATAATCCTGCCACCTTGGATGAGAAGCAGGGTATTGGTTCCATTGTGCCAGGGAATCATAAAAGAGCATGAACATTAGGAATTATGAAAGCTATGTCAATTAAGAATCTGAATATATGCCATTAATAAGTATTTTGTGGACTTGTAGTTCGTTAAAAGTGCTTTCTTTATAAGCATGAGGGCCAGTTGGTCGTTGGTGGCGCACGCCTTTAATCCCAGCACTCGGGAGGCAGAGGCAGGCGGATCTCTGTGAGTTCGAGGCCAGCCTGGTCTACAAAGTGAATCCAGGACAGGCAGGCTGTTACACAGAGAAACCCTGTCTGGAAAAACCAAAAAAAAAAAAAAAAATAAGTATGAGGACCTAAGTTTGATCCTCAGTGCCCATGTGAAAAACAACTGAGCATTGTGATTTGTAATTGACAGAGACAAGTAGACATATAGACTCACTGGCCAGCCATCCCAGCCTAATGTAACTGGTGAGCCGCAGGTTCTTTCCACAAATAAAACATTGAGGATAGTTTCTGAGAGAAGGGCCTGCCCATGTGCATGCGCACATTCTCTCTCTCTCACACACACACACCTACTTCTCAGAGACACAGAGAAAGGGTACATGTTTAATTTTTAAATAATGCATTCATCTTATCCTATAATCATTTGACTTTTTAAATACCCTCTCATTTTCTTTTGATTCTTCCTTAGAGTGTAACTGTTGATGCTTATATACTTATGTATATTTACCAATGAGTTAAGATATAGAACTTGGGCTGATTCCTATTTGTAAATGATACATTGAAAAAATGGATCTTTGCATTTAGGATGCAATTCATGGTAACTTGAGTAGACAATTTTGACTTCTCTATTCTTTGTCCAACTTCAAAACATTATACTATAATCTATTTTGTCTCCTGCCTCTGAACTGAGAAGACCATATGTCTTTTTAAAGATTCATTTTAATGATTTTATTTATGTTTATTTACATCCATGTGTGTTTGTCTGTGTGAGTGCCTGCAGCTGCTCAAAGAGGTCAGAAGAAGGGTCAGATCCCTTGGAGCTGGAGTTGCAGGTGGTTGTGAGCCATCTGATGTTGGTGCTGGAAACTGAGCACAGGTCCTGCAAAGCAGCAAGTGCTCTTAATTACCAGTCATCTCTCCAACCCCAACATACTTCTCTTTTCTATTAAGAGGCTTATCTCATTTTTATTACATTCTTTAAAGTCTAAACCATACTGTGTACTATATCCAGATACTAGACTTAAACTCTTGTTTCAGATATACATTTTAGCTACTTTTTATTGTTTTTTATTCACTGTATTTCTTCAATTAGAACAAAACATGTCTTATTTCCTAAAAAACAAATCTTTGCTTACCAAGTGGCTATGAGAGCACATGCCACAGTGCAGGTGTAGAAGTCAGAGAACAACTTTGAAGAGTCCGTTCTCTCTAGTATGTGCATTCTGGGGGTTGGCTCAGGTTTGGCAGCCAGTGTCTTTACCTACTGACTCATCATGTGAGCCCTGTGACTTTGTAGTTTTTAAAGCATTTGCTTGAATTGAAATAATGCTCTGTATTTGTCACCTTGTAATCAAAACCTTGGCTTGCCTTCTGTTAAAACCATATTACATATTACTTTTTCTCTTTGGTTGCTTGCTTTTGCTGTTTGTTGTTGTTTTTGTTTGTTTTTTCAACAGTATTATGTACCCCAATTTAGCTTAAAAGTCACTATTGTGCTAAGAGAGGATTATTGTATAGCCCTTTACCTCCCAAGTACTGGGATTATAGGCTTGTGCCATCATACCCATCTGCTGCCTTTTTATTTGTTTATTGCATTTATTGCATTTATTTATTTATTTATTTATTTGTGAGTGAGTGAGTGAGTGAGTGAGTGAGTGAGTGAGTGAGCATCACAGCGTGGCATGAACAGATAAGAAGAGAGGTTTTTTTGGGGGGGCCACTTTTCATGACAGGGTTTCTCTGTGTAGCCCTGGCTATCCTGGAACTCACTCTGTAGACCAGGCTGGCCTCAGACTCAGAGATCTGCCTACCTCTGCCTCCTGAGTGCTGGGATTAAAGGCCTGCACTATTACCACCTGGCAGAAGACAGGTTTTAAGAGTCAGTTCCCTTCTCCAACCATGTGAGTTACAGGGATAGGGCTCTGTTTAACAGGCCTGGTGGCAAGCACCTTTACCTGCTAAGTCATCTTGTAACACCAGGAAGTGGTCCTCTGACTCCACACCCACACTGTTGCAGAGGTGTATGAGCACACACACACTAATAATAATAATAATAATAATAAATTTAAATATATATTAGATTTTAAACTCAGTACAAAAAGAACTGATTTTAATGTTGACTGTATATTTAAAATTACAGTAATGTATTGAGGTAAATGTACTCTAATTTTACTTGTTCGATTTTATTTTATTTATTCAACCATTAAATTATTCTGTATATAAAGTTGTTGTGTAAAGAAAAACAGTGCATTCTTTGTGGGGACATATAGTGACTTATCATAGAAACTGGTGAAGTGTATCAATATATTCTCTGATTTACTTGCATTTTGGCAACTGACAGCAAGAAGGGATAATTTGGTTGGTTGATTTGTTTTGTTTTGTTTATTTTACTTTTATGAGGTTTTTTTTTTTGAGACAGCGTTTCTCTGTGTATCCTAGGCTATCCTAGACTCAGTTTGTAGACCAGGCTAGCCTTGAAACTCACAGAGATCCACCTGCCTCTGCTTCCCAAGTGCTGAGATTAAAGTCATGCTCCACCATGCCTGACTTGTTTTACTTTTTTAAACTTTATTTTTATTTTATGGTTATGGGTATTCTGCCTGCATACATGTCTGGAGTGCCCAAGAAACCCAGAAGAGGGCGTTGACTCACCTGGGACTAGGATTCAGAAGGCTGTAAATTACGTTATGGGTGCTGGGAACCTGGGTTCTCTAGCATAACAGCTAGTACTCAACTTCTGAGCCATCTCTCCAACCCTTGGGACTTTTTTGTTTGTTCGTTTGTTTTGGTTTTGGTTTAGTTTTTGTTTTCAAATTTAAGGAAGCATCTCATGTAGTTCAAGTTGGCCTGTAACTCCCTATGTGGCCCAGGATGTCCTTGAACTCCAGATCCTTCTCCATCTCTTAAGTGCTAGAATTATAGATGTGCAACACGATTGCCAGGAAGACAATTTGAAATTCATTTAGTTGACCTGGAGACAGGTTTCTATACTTTATAACATCTGATATTCGGTGTAGAATGACTCAATAGAAGGAATTTTATGAATGAAACTTCAGAACAATAAATTAGAAACCTTAATTATTGTTTTTGATACATTTTCTGTCTTTAAGATCTGTTTGTCTATGTTTATGTAGGATTGAGGATTGAACCCAGGACCTTAAACATGCTAGACAAACTCCCTGCTATAGAGCTAGACCACTGGTCTGGTATATTTTTATAATTGCTTTATTGAGCAATTATAGTCCAGTTTATAGTTCATGCACCAAAACATCTTTTCTAATTTTTTACCTTTTTCTTTTTTTTTTTTTTTGTGATGTTGAGAATGGAAACTAGGGCCTTGTGTATGGTAGCAAATACTCTACCACCAAACTACAATTCTAGCTCTACATTTACCTTTGTCATGTCTACATGTCTATGGTTTCTAATATAGTCATAGATTTTTGACTGAACCACCAACCAGGGAATTTATGTGGACTGGTCCTAAGCCCACTGCACAACAGCACAACTTCAAAGTGTTACATGACACTGAAGAAAAGCTCCAATACAGCTTTAGTCGACACCATTCCACCCAGACCCATTCAGACCCAAGCAGCCATCAATCTACTTCCTTTCTTTATGGATTTACTGATCTTGGATATTTCATATACACGTAATCATAGTATGTGCTATGACAATTAAAGATTAATGAAGATAGTGTTTATGTTTAGTAAGAACCTTGACATGTATTCTCATAGTAAGAGTCATGGTAGTTTGTTTAGATAAGTATTGGAATAGTAACTGTCATTCTGTAGTTTAAAAATAGAGCTCAGTGACTGAACCACCAACCAGGGAATTTATGTGGACTGGTCTTAAGCCCACTGCACATATAGGCTGCTTAGTCCTCTGGTGGTTCCCCTAACAGTTGGAGCTGGGTCTATCTCTGATTTGGACGCTGTTGCCTCCCTCTGGAGCTCATTTTCCTAGCAGAGCTGCCTTGTCTTGTCTCAGTGGAGAAGAAGGTACTTGATCCTGATGTGATTTGATGTGTCAGGGTTTATTGGTACTTGGTAGGGGGGTATAGGAAAGGTAGGAGGATAGGACTGGGAGGAGAAGTGTGAGGGGGATGGTGATTGGAATGTAAAACAAATAAATTTTAAAAATAGAATTCAGGCTGGGTATGGTGGTGCACTCCTTTAATCCTAGCACTTGGGAGGCAGAGGTAAGTGGATCTCTGTGAGTTCAAGGCCAGCCTGGCCTACAAAGTGAGTTCTAGCCTACAAAGTCAGTACTGCTACACAGAAAAACCCTATCTCAAAACAGACAAACAAACAAAAATAGAGCTCAGAAAGCTTATATAATTTATCTGAGATCATATAGCAAATAAGTAATAAAGCTGGGCTCAAATATGACTTCAATTTTATGTTTTCACCCTTATTTCTCCCTCCTAATGCCCTGTAGATTGATAGGGCATAGGTGGGATACTAGCGATCTAACCCAGTGCCCTATCCATGTGACATATATTTGATTTCAAAGAATAATCACTTGTGCCTTTGCTATATTTTTGCATCATTTTTTCTGTGCTATTAGATATACAAAACATACTATTTTTTTTTTTACTGTGACTCATTGCAGTAGCTTTGTGGATGATGTAAGATTTTATTAATGTATGACACTATGCTTAAATAGCTTACCAAATTATACAAAGATCAAACTGCTCAGAAGATAGATGGCCACCTGTTGGGATAGGTTCAAGGGTGTACAGCAGAGTTCCCTTCTTAGTCTATCCCATGGTCTAGGTAAAACTGTTTGTATTAGAAATCGTTTTTCATATTTGTAGGGATCCCCAAATTGAATTGTTTGGATGTTGTCCACTTAGAAGTATCATACATAGAGATGACAATATACACTCTATCTTTGATCCCTTTTCACATAGGGCTCCGTAGCTATAGCTGGTGCTGTAATCCGCTGGTTAAGAGACAACCTTGGAATTATTAAGTCCTCTGAGGAAATCGGTGAGTATGTTTTAGTAAATAATTAAAATGTCTAAAGAATCCTGGCATTGTAGTGCATGCCTTTAATCCCAATACTCAAAAGGCAGATGTATGATCTCTGAGTTCCATGCCAGCCACAGTTACATAGTGAGACTCAATTTCAAACGAAAAAAAATCCTCTAGAGAATAAAAAAAAAAAAATGTTAATAGTTTGTTCCTGCAATCTGTCAGTATTTACTTTGCCACACACTAACTTAATCTGTGAATTATGTGCACCCTTCTGGTAAATTTGATTTATCCAGAAAAGACTATTTTATGAAGATTTATTTTACAATAATTGGACATAATTTGTGGTAGTTATTAATGAAATGGTAAGATAGGGCATAGAAATTACCCATGCATGAAATTGAACACCAGAAAGCTCAAATCTACAAGTAAAGCAGTGTAGTTACATTTGTCTGGTGGGAAAGAGCTTTAACTTCTGAATTAGAGTGAGAATTTAAAACTCTGGTACCTATAAATTATTAATATGGCTGTTTTCAGTCTGTGGATAATTATTTTGAACTCTGCTATTCACATTTTCATCTACTTGTTTAACTTTGCCTGAAGGCAAAGCCAGTCAGAAATGCATTTCTGCTTAGGCACAGAGGAAAGGCCACTTCAGCTCCCAGTCAAGAAACTTAAATATCACGGAAATAGGGCTGGGCGAGGGGGTGGGGGATTGTTCACTAGGTAAAATGTTTGCAATGCAACCTCAAGGATTTGAGTTTGGTCCCCAGAATCTACATTAAAAAACCAAGCTTGGGCCAGGTGTGGTGGCGTACGCCTTTAATCCCAGCACTCGGGAGGCAGAGGCAGGTGGATCTCTGTGAGTTCAAAGCCAGCCTGGTCTACAGAGTGAGTTTCAGGACGGCAAGAGATACACAGAAAAACTCTGTCTCAAAAAAAAAACCCAAAACTAAAAAGTAAAATAAAAAATTCAAGCTTGGTTGCTTCCACATCTAATCCCAAGTCTGAAAAGTTGCAGACAGGTAGATCCTTGGGGATGTTTAGCACATTGGTGTATCAAGCTTTTGTGGCATGTTGTAGGTCAGTGTGAGATGTTGTCTTAATGAACAAGATGGCTAACTCCCGAAGAACAACCCCCAAGGTTAAACTGTGGCCCTTATATGCATGCACACTCTTACCATGTGCACACATACAGTACATATACACATGGAAATGAATTAAAATACCTTAAGGAAATGAATTCAGGTCCTTGGTTTCTTGAGCTCAGGTTTATTTGTGGGGGTGTTCAGTGTAGAGGAATTGTTCTTGTTGCTCTTAGCATTCTACTGTAATTAGTAACACTTTGCTAATAAACTAGAAATCAAAAATCCTGATATAAATTTGAAAGTATATATGTTTATTTAACAAAGTAAGATATTAGTTTTTTTTTTTTTTGCTTTTCTTCTTTTAAATACTAGAAAAACTTGCTAAAGAAGTAGGTACTTCTTATGGCTGCTACTTTGTTCCAGCATTTTCAGGATTATATGCACCTTATTGGGAACCCAGCGCAAGAGGGTAAGTATTTCTACAGTTACAAGTAATTTACTATATATTTTAAAACATCCAGAAAAGAGGATATTGGATGTTCCTATTGCAAAGATAAGATAAATGCATGGAGTGACAGACATGCCTCATTGTACATTGTATACATGTCTCCAAATATCACACAGCACTTCATTTACATATACAACTATTATGTATTAATTGAAAAGTAAATGATGATGAAAGTAGAAGGGAGGCTAGTTGGGAAGAGAAAATGGATTATTAGGCGTGAGAGAGTAATGGGTTTAATATGTTCAAAAGCATTATGTAAATGTATAAAATGGCATAATGAATCTAATTAGGCTTAATTATTATATGCTAATAAAAACTAAGACCAATAATGAAAGAGGAATAGCATTGACAATATTATATATGTTGGGGAGTCTTTGTTATTTACTAAATCAGTTAATAACTAATAATTTTCTGTCTATTTTTACTTGTACATTGTAGACCAAAGCACTATCACCTAAATGAATGGGATTTGATTTTGTGTTAATATCACCTGTTCTGCTAGATCACAGAGACTTCCATCCATGTATATAGGGTTATGGACTATAATTCTAAAATACTCAATGAATATATCCAATTTTTTGCTGCTGCCTACATTTCTGTCTATTGAATTCACTCATAACATATTTGGAACGTAAGATCAATGACTTAGTCTCAGGGCTGGGATATGGATTAGAAGCAGAGCACTCGTTTAAGTAGGCATCTCTACACCCACAGATTACTGCAGCTCTCAGCTCTCAGTCCTCATCAGAGAAGAGGTAGTTAATACAGAGACCCACAGTTGGCCGAAGTGCAAAAGAATAAATGTCAACAAAGTGCTCAGTTATAATGGGGTATCTACACCCTCCCCCCAAAGGGTGAGGGACTATCACAAGAGAGAGGACAAGACTAAGATCCAGACATTGGGGAGGAAAAAAAAATCAATGGCCTATCTATACCATTCTAGTCTGAAATGTTTGTGTATATTTTTAGGATCATCTGTGGACTCACTCAGTTCACCAATAAATGTCATATCGCTTTTGCTGCATTAGAAGCTGTTTGTTTCCAAACCCGGGAGGTAATGAATATAGGCCTATTTTCCTTGTGTTTGATCCATTTTTATCACGCTTACATTAAATATTAATTATATATTTATGCCTGAAATATATTAAATACTTAAAATGGGCCCATCTGAAAAATGTAGCCTGCATAAACTTTACTCTAAATACAGGTATGCCTTCTCTCCCCTGCCAACTAGCATTTTCTTATAAGTACCCTTTTCATCAACCACTGGACACTTTATATTGGAGAGAAGGCTAGGTAGTAGAGTGAGTAGTACATATTTTGTAGAGGAAAGAACACAAATCAAGACAGGAATGGAAGATGCAAAATAGAATTGCTTAGCTTGCTCAATAGGAGGGTGAGTACAGTAGTATGGAGCCAGAAAAAGTTGATTGCAACCAGATCAAGGAGGGCTTGAAAGAACAGAATAAAATGTCTCGAATCATTCTTTGGGCTTTGAGAAATACTTCCAGGTTTGTGTATGAAAGGCTGCCATTTTTAGACATGTTACTGTGAAGTAGTTTTTTGATGCTAACTGCATTGGTTTATTTAAGATTTTGGATGCCATGAACCGCGACTGTGGAATTCCACTCAGTCATTTGCAGGTAGATGGAGGAATGACCAGCAATAAAATTCTTATGCAACTACAAGCAGACATTCTGTATATTCCAGTAGGTTAGTAACCGTTCACCCCTTTAAACCAAGAAGTAATAACATTGGTTTGGGAAGAACAGGCATATATTACTACAAAATTGTTGAAGTTGTTGTCTCCTCTCAGTGAAACCCTCCATGCCTGAAACAACTGCTCTAGGAGCTGCCATGGCAGCAGGGGCTGCAGAGGGCGTTGGTGTTTGGAGTCTCGAACCAGAGGATTTGTCAGCTGTCACAATGGAGCGGTTTGAACCTCAGATCAATGCTGAAGGTATAGTTAAGGAATAAATCTTTTAATGAAAATGGCCTTCATGTGGGGGAATTCTTACCCTTTGATTTGTTTACAAGCTATTAAGCAAAATATTTTGGCTGCTAAGTGTTGGGTTTTGCTGAGCAAGAAAGAATGAGGGAAATGGTTCCATTTCTACTGTTTAGGAGAACACGCCCACTTTGTCAATTACAGACCTAGGGTGTTTGGTTTTTTGTTTGTTTGTTTGTTTTAAGTGAGAAGGGAAAGTCAGGTGAGGTGGCACTCACCTTTAATCCCAGCACTCAGGATGCAGAGGCAGGTGGATCTTTTTGTGAGTTCCAGGCCAGCCTGGTCTACATAGCTAGTTCTGGGCCAGCCAGGGCTACACAGTGAGACATTGTCTCAGAAAATAAATGAATGAATGAATTTGAGACATTATCTCAAAAAAGAAAGGAAGGAAGGAAGGAAGAGAGAAAGAGAAGGGAGTTCTACTCTTAAGTAGTCCTATGCCAAATTCTGCATCTATAATGAAGCAACATCATTGTTCATTTATGTGTACTTTTTTATATTATAGATTTTCACCGTAAAAATCCCACTTTAAGATGTTGGGGATGGGACAGTTAGGATTTGAGTCTTGTGAGAGCAATATTTGCTAATTCCTTCAACTGGACCAAATCAATTCTGGTTCTTCCACATTATACTTCCACTTTCCCTATGTCAACCCCTCCCCACCAACACACACACACAAAAGAAGAGAAAGCAAATCATATAGGATTTTCCTTTTGGAAGCACCACTATTTCTTGTGAATAGCCCTGTCTTCATAGCAGATAGCCTGTCTCCCAATCTCCCCTAGCCTCCAGCTAAGTTTCCACTATAAATCTTTCCTCCAGCTTCCAAGTATCTCATGCACTCACTGCCAGTCAACACCGGGTGTGTGCTCCCAAATCTGCTCCCTTACAGCCTCACTTTGGTGTAATGTGTCCATTGATTTGTTAGGAATGCCGAATAATAAATCATAAGTGCTATAGTTTGATCACCTCAATGAACACCTCTTATGTGTGTTTTTCCTAATTTGAATTCTAGAAAGTGAAATCCGTTACTCCACATGGAAGAAAGCTGTGATGAAGTCGATTGGCTGGGTTACAACTCATTCTCCAGAAAGTGGTAAATTACTTTCAATTCACTATTATTGAGACATTTTGTTTTATTATGGGCATTTTTCTTGGTGTGTTAGTTTATTTAAGTGCATGGCTGTTTCTACTAAGCCAGGTTGCTCGGAAGAAAAGGAGTATTCTATGTCTAAAGTTTCTCATGTTTGGAAAACACTTTACAGTTCTAAACACAAAAGAGAACTTACCGGTTAATAAGTTCACTCTAGCCTACGGTATCATCCCTTGTTGATTTATTTCTGGCATGTCAATGAATAACTGAATTTTTAAAAAGTAAAATTATTATTTCTGATTCCTTTCTTAATGAAAAAAATCAACTAGACTCTTATTTTTTTCTCTCCCTGATCATGTCTATCTTTTTGGGAGGCTTTCTTTATCACTGGAAGCAATTGACAGGCATATTATATTAACTTCCAGATCTGATTCCAGACACTTACACAAAGTGTTCAGGCTGAGTAAACCATGATGCAATGTGAATTCCTATGAAACTATAGAGGAGGAAGTAAACTAAATATAGTAAGTTGGAAGTTCTATAATTGAGAAATACTGTTAGCAAAAACTAAAGAACAATTTTATTCTTCAAATCATTTAGTCAGGAAAGTATTCGGGTTTCATAATATAAATAACCGTAGGCTGCATTTGAGGACACAATGTTATAGTCCTTATCAAAATTCAAGATAAGGAGTAAAGTGAATGGCACACTTTGTTGGGGAAGAGTTTATAAATGAAGTATTATCTGACTTCCAAGCCTATAGTAAATATAGAGCCACTGTTAATGCATGTGGATTTTAGGAGATATTTTTACTTCACTGTGATTCATATTTTTATCCCTGGGTATTCCTAATTAAAATTGTACCATTTTTTTCCTCCTAGGTGAATTTAATATGCATTTAGTTTTGAAAGTGGGCTTCTTATTTTTTTCTTTCTGTTTTAAAAATATTTGTTTGTTGAGTCTCATAAATATCCCAGGCCCAGCTTCTTTTTCTGAGATTGTGGATTAACTTATTTTTACTACAGTTTTGAGACCCTTAACAATTACATTTCTCAGTCATAAATACTACTCTTCTAGCACACTCCTGATTGCTCTGTGAGATATAACAAATGTAGACTCTGATTTCTTTGCTTATTCCCCCAAATTAGTGCAATGTGAAGTTGGGTATATGATTTCTTAGACTAGCTGATTTTTTTTTTTTTTTGGTTGTTATTGTTGTTGTTAATCATACAACTCTCCTGGCTTCCTCCATCCTCCCCCACACTTTATATACACTTTTCTCTTTAATATCTCTTACAGATATAATGTTAATTTCAAATTTTCCACAAAAGCAATTACTTAAAAAAATAGTAAAAGAAAACAAAAATTGGATTTCTTTTTAGGTTTTTTGAGACAGTTTCTCTGTGTAACAGCTCTGGCTGTCCTGGACTCACTTTGTAGACCAGGCTGGCCTTGAACTCACAGAGATCCTCCTGCCTGTACCTCCCAAGTGCTGGGATTAAAGGAGTGTGCCACCACTCCTGGCAGATTTTTTTCTTTTTTTCTTTTCTTTCTTTCTTTTTTTTTTTTTTTTAGTTTATTTTTTCTTTCCTCGTTTGTATGTGGTCTCATCTAGCCCAAGCTGGCCATGAACTTACTTTGTAGAAGCTTAAACTTCTGACCTTGTTGCCTCTACCTCTGCTGAGATTACAGATATATGTCATTATGCCCAACATTAAACTTTTATATCTCTTTAGTTTCTTCTATCAACACCAATAGTAAAGATAACTTCATCTGTTGAGATTTTTTTCAGTACTAAAGACTGAACTCAGAGTCATGTTAGACAAGTGTCATTTCCCAGCTCTCCCTTTTTTCTTCTTATATATTTTTTATTCATTTTTAAAAATTAGCTTACAGACTAATGGGTCTCATTATGTCCAGCCATCTTTTTGCTTTTTATCTTGAAGTAGGGCTTCATTCAATTGCTCAGGATGCCCTTGAACTCATTCTGTAGTCCAGCCAGTCCTTGAATTTACTGATTGTCCTGACTCAGACTCCCAGGTAGCCAGTATTAAGGTCTGTACTGCCAGATCTAGCTATTAATTTTATTCTTGTTAAAGTTATACCAGTGATTAAAAATATTTTAATAGTTGTATGAAAACATTGAAATGTGTACTGTCTAGGGGGATCTTTAAGCTGTACAATTAACTCAGAATAACATTTAAGGTTTTGCTAAATGTATTCCTTTAAACAATATAAACTATATAATGGCAGTTTATATTCTATGCAAGCTGTGTGATAATAGCACTACAGATAGCCCTAACCTAACAAAACCAAAAAGATATTAGAATTATTGATATGAAACTTATTCTCTTTAATTTAATTTATGGAAAATATATCACTTAATTTCCAAAGGAGTTTGTCACTGTTAAACCAAATTATTTTGTTTGTAAACGTATTTGAGTGTATTATAAACATGTTAAAATATATTATTAGTTATATAGCTAATAATATGAATTATGCAATCACATATTAATATGCTAATGTTGTAGATGATATTACAAATAATTCTTGTATTTTTACATTTTTAAATAATAATAATGATAGACCAGGCTGGCCTCAAACTCACAGAGATCTGCCTGCATCTGTCTCCAAGTGCTGAAATTAAAGGTATGCATCACCATACTCGACAATTATTTTTGGTTGTGAACCTAGCCTTTAACGGCTGAGCCATCTCTCCAGCCCTGTTCCCCCAAACCCCCGAGACAGGGTCTGTATCCCGGCTGTCCTGCACTCACTTTATAGACCAGGTTAGCCTTTAACTCACAGATCCACCTGCCTCTGCCTCCCCAGTGCTGAGATTAAAGGTGTGTGCCACCACTCCCGGCAAACATTCTTTCTTTGTTTTTTTGAGACAGGGTTTCTCTGTGTAACAGCTCTGGCTGTCCTAGACCTGCTTTGTAGACCAGGCTGGCCTCAAACTCGCAGAAATCCGCCTACCTCTGCCTCCCAAGTGCTGGAATTAAAGGCGTGTGCTACCACGCCCAGTTCATCAATTATTTTTATCTTATTGTTTTACAGTATAGCCCTGGGTGACCTCAGATACAGTATAGCCCTGGGTGACCTCAGACTCATGATCCTCCTTCCTCAGCTTTCAGATTTCTGAAAAGTCTGAAAGTCTGAGATTATAGGTGTGAGCTACCATGTCCAGCTCAGGAGTTTGATGATTTTTAGAGTAAACATGACTTGGCTTTGGATTTACAACACACCCAACACTTTGAAAATAGTTCAAATTGGTTTAAATATATTGCATAGCATATGATAAGTAGGCATAAAATATAAATTTACATATAAATATACAAATACCTATGTGACGTGTATAACCATCCCACTAGAAAAGAAATAGCTTCATCAAATGGGTACCACCTAAATTGATAAGTGCTCCACAGATCATCCTTTTTGCTATTATTTTTCCTTTTGTTCTTCTTTTTGAAACAGGGTCTCATATAGTTCAAGTTAGTGTCAAATTCACTGTGTAGCTCATGGTGGTCCAGGAACTTCTAGAAATTCTGCTTCTATCTCCACTACCTAGTTTTTGTGGTACTGGGGGATTGAACACTGTGCTTTGGGCATGCTAGGCAAGTATTCTATACCTACAGCCACAATCCTTGGATCTTTTCTCACCAGAACTCACTGTAGGGACATCAGAAAAATCAATTATTGTAAGTTACAACTGATGACGTTCTTTAAGAGAACTGGATATTTTCTTTTCAAAGTAAAATGTGGTCTCCACAAATACAGAAATAAAAAGATTTGTTTTGCACTTTAAAAAAAGTAACATTAATCTCAGTACTCAGGAGGCAGAGGCAGGTGAATCTCTGTGTGTTCAAGGCTAGCCTGGTCTACAACATGAGTCCAAGACATCTAAGGTTACACAGAGAAACCCTATCTCAAAAAACAAAAAAAAAAAAAGAAGAAGAAAAGAAAAAAAAAGTAACAGGAGACAGGCAGGCAGATCTGTGTGATTTTGAGGCCAGCCTGATCTACAAAGTGAGCCCAGGACAACCAAGACTCTGTTACATAAAGAAACCCTGTCTCAAAAAAGAAAAAAGAAAAAGAAAAAAAAAAAAAAGAAAATCCAATTTCTAAGGGGAAAAGAAATACATGGTGACAGGAAGAAAAATGCTCTTCCAAAATAGAAAACTATCCAAAAAAAAAAAAAGAAAGAAAAGAAAACTATCTTCAGACTACATATCATAAATATCCACAAGAGAATCTTTATCTGACATATTTGAATGATGCCCTGTATAATGGCTATATTTTCATAATGCTTGGGTTTGGAGGTATAGCTACAAAGTCCTAGGTTTAATATTTAACAACCCACAATGTGCTATCTAATTTAGATATATTCTGTGTAGAGGAATGTGTCTGTGCATTCACATGTGTTTCTAAGTTAGAGGACAACTTAGTGCAGCTGATTTTTCTCCTCTTTATGTGGGATTTGGGAATCCAACTCTGGTTGCCAGCTTTGCACAGAAAGGACTTCTACCCACCAAGCCATCTTTCCAGCCCTTGGGTACATAATCTTTACATTTAAGGGAAGGATATATGTAATGCATATACTTAAAAAGAAAGGATTCCAAGCGAACTTGGGTCGTAAAAATAATCATGTTCTCTAGTAAATAATAAGATTTAGTTTTATTATACCATTAATTTCAGCAGTACTTACAGATATATTTCATTATATACCAAAGTATTTTGACACACAAGACCAAATCAGTGTTTAAAACAAAACAGACCTAAATGTGGAAAATGGGCTTATAAGGAGAAGGGGGTGGTAGTAGGGTAGGAGGGAGATTAAAGAGCTTATAGTGATTCTCAGAGGTTATGGTGATCAGAATGCACTTTCCATCTGTATGGATTTGTCAAAGAACAATTCAGTAAAAATTATATGTGAAAAGAGTTTTAAACTCATTTAAAGTTTTGTTAAAGTAGATTAATAAAACCTTTCTAATATGCTTTTGGTGAATTGCATTGCTCATTTAACTATTATTGTGAAAAGAATCTAGAAAGCCCAAACCAATAGCCTCCCAAAAAGCTCTCCATAGGCTCTCTTTGGCTTTGCCAGTGGAAAGCTGATGTTGGGCTATGTGTGTTATGTTATTGGCTACTTGTGGCATGCTATCTGTATTGTTTATTAACTTTAAGCCTTGATATTGATTATATTTTTATCTGAAGTAATAACTCTTTGCTAGCTTCTATGAATATGCTATTTTTATAACTTGTTTTGCTACCATGTGATTCTTAACATAAATATTGTAATTATGTGTCTCTCTTTTGGTTTGCTTGACTGGATTTCCCTTCTGCTTGGATGACCACAGGTGACCCTAGTATCTTCTGTAGTCTGCCTTTGGGCTTTTTTATAGTGAGTAGCATGGTAATGTTAATCGGAGCAAGGTACATCTCAGGTTAGTTACTCTTTAAATTAGACAACTTGTATTAGTTAGTTTTAATGTATTTATTTGTAACTCAGCAGAAAGCTTTTAGTGTTTCTCATTCTTCCTATGTTTAAAAATCCAGAAAATCAATTACAGTCCTAATTAGTTGTATCAGTTCATCTTTGGGGACAGTTGGAATTAAGGAATATGTTATCAGATAATTTCTTTGAAGATCTACATGCTGTTGTCAGCTGCAGCAATAAGCAAAAGCAAAAAGTACAAATGCTAATTTTTAACTGAAAGGAATGTCAGAATGACTGATGAAAGTTAAAGTGTAATTTTGACATTAACCATCTTGGTTTTAAATATGAATAATTTTTTGAGACTTCTGAAATTTTTCTCAGTATATCTTACTAGATCCATTCTTGCAAGAGTTTTGGGTAGAGCTTGTTAGCTGAGTTTCTGTAAAACTCTAAAACTGGGAAAGATGCTAGTTACTGTTTCTTTTAGTGAAAAGACTGCATTTTGTGAAGTCTTTCAAATTATTAGTGAAATAAATTCAGGTTGAAACAAAATGAAAATATTCTTTGCACATTAGTTTCTATTGAATATTCATATAAAAGAGATGGCTTAGCATCTTTTGAAATACATATCACATCAGTACTAATTTAAACATAATTGCCATTTTGGAAGCTACTTCTGATGCTTCTTCAATTTTTCTTCAGATTTTTACCTTTAATGGTAAACATACTTAAGCACTTGTTTCTTGTTCTATAGTTTCTATGAAAGTGAAACATGCTTTTATTTTTCAAGCTTTAAGTTTAGAGGAAAAACTAGATTAATTCTTGTGTTTAATATGGTGATGTCTGACCTTGGTTTAAGATATAAAATTTAAACTTCATATGATGGATCATCTGCTTATGGAAAGCTGACAAACATTTCTTTAAGTTCGCATCATCAGTTTAATGTCATGTGTAAATATGAAACAAAATTTTTTCACCAGAATATTAGATTATATTTTAAGTAACAAGAAACTGAATTATTTGCATAAAAATTTAAAGTTAGATTGTATTGTCTTTCCTGTATTCTTCATATTCAAGCATACTCAGGATAAACTTTTTTTTTTTTATTTCGAGACAGGGTTTCTCTGTGTAACAGCCCTGGCTGTCCTGGACTTGCTTTGTAGACCAGGCTGGCCTCGAACTCACAGAGATCCGCCTGCCTCTGCCTCCCAAGTGCTGGGATTAAAGGCGTGCGCCACCACGCCCGGCAGGATAAACTTTTTAATCACCTACTTCTGTACTAACAATACCGTATTTCGGTATTGATGCTAATATGCTAAAAGGTTTTGTCTAAAAAACACAACAGATTTATCAGATATTTGTTCTCTTTCTGTTTCTGAGAAATGTTTGCCAAAAACTAAACATTACCATGAGAACTTTAATTTAATTTTTAATTTTACAAAGATACCTTTTTAGGCTGGGCGTAGTGGCACACACCTATAATTTAAGTACTTGAGAGGCAGAGGCAGGCGGATCTCTGTGAGTTCGAGACCAGCCTGGACTACAAAGTGAGGCCAGGATAGCCAGGACTATTATACCCAGAAACCCTGTCTTGAAAACAAAACAAAACAAACAAACAAACAAAAATAGATACTGTTTTAGAAAATATTCCATTTTTTTATTATCCTGAGTATTTTTGGTATATGATGATGACCTAGAAAAGAGAAGGAAAAAATTATAGCCGAAAACCTTCATTGATTATTTTGTTTTTTGTTTCTCTTTAGATACTATGATAACATGAAAAATCCCAAACTCTATGGAACTTGAGACATTTATTGTGTCTCTAAGCTAAATGATACATTAAATATCAAAAGTAGTAGGTTTCAGGTTACCATCTTTAGGCTTTCTTTTTGGTGATATCTGCTGAGATTCAATATAGTAGCCATTGTTTACCTTCACAAATTGTTATCTATAGTGACAATATTTGCTAATTTGGGAGTTATTCCAGTTGCATTTGTTGCTCCTTAACTATGAAACATTATATAGAAATAATGGAATTTGTTATATAGAAAGTATGAAATTTATAACTTAAATAATTGAATAGTCTTAATTGTTTTAACTCCTGAAATGCATATGTGCCTTATTAACTTGTATGGTTTTGTCCTCCTTTAGGTATTCCATAAATAATAGCACCTCATGGATTCCAAGACGCAAGCTTTTTATGTAATAAGAAAATCTGACAATTCTGTCTCATAATGTAATGATGCAATTCATAGACTCTGATTTTTTTCATAAGCCACTTGCTGCATGATCCTCCAAGTGGACCTATGGGTTGAAATAAAGAGAATGCAGCAGAAAGAATGCTCCAGAAACATTTAGTATAGTTGTTTAACATTGACAGTTAAGGTTGGGCCAGTTACTTTTGAGGCTGACCCATCCCCCACTGTCATGATATCCTATGCTATTCTCTCTAAGATCTAGGATGAATTCGTATCCTGTCTATTGAAATCTGCCATCTAGTATATTCAGATGCTAGTGGACCTGGATTTGATCCTCTTCACTACACATGTCTGAGGAAGGGGTTGTTACTAACCTCTTCAAAATGAGTGGCTTTTTACTTGTTTGCTTTTAACAGATCAAATGTCTTCTTTTCTACATATTAGAAGACCACAACATCACGGAATATTTCAATGGAGGCACCTAAGGAATTATTTGATAATGATTTACTGTTCTCATAGCTTGGACATTTTCTGAATTGAAAATGTACACACTGTATCACTAATTATCATGGCTTTCTGTCTGTATCTTACAGAATAGATTTTTTTCTGCTTTTTTTCATTTCTCCTTTTTATATTTTTTATTCTGTATGTATAACATACGTACCTATATATTTTATATACTGAGGGTAGCCCATTTATAAATTAAGAACACATTATATTCAGTAAGTTATAACAGGGCTGGGCTTAAGTGGACTACTATGTATATAAAATTTTGGGGGGAGGGTCAAGCTGTATACATTTTTGGGCAATGGTTATACATATTATTTACCAGAAGAAAATTTTCTTATAAAATCCAACATTTGAAATTTTAGGTATATATTCAGTGTCAATCAAATAAAATGTACTATATTTTGATTTCAACTATATTTCTTAAACTCTACCATCTAGTTATCTCAGCTGGAAGAAAAACAACTATAGCATATAACAACAGAACTGTTCTTAAACATGAGTACTAGTCCAAATAAAATTTTTCTTTTGAATTGATGTTTTTCCATATTTGAGATCTTATTGAGGAATTGTCATAAATCCAAAAGCTAAGAAGAAAAATGTGTGAATAAAGCCAATCATGTCTTTCAATTGTTATTACCTATTAATAAGTTGTTCTTAATTTCTGGTATAATAGAAAATTGTCTCTTCTTTATGTCATAATTGGCAAAAAATTACCATTGCAAATGCATCACATTGAAACCAATTATTTCTCAAATATTTAGAAGTATTTGTTATAACTTATTAATCTAGCTTCCTAACATCAATTATTTTAAATGTATTTTGTGGTAAAGAAATAAGAAAATAATATGTCCTAATTATTTTGTTTTATCATTTCAGAATGGAAAATATTGATATATTAATAGAAAACTATTTATTTGAAATTAATGGTAGATTATATTTCCTGTTCTGCTTGTGCTGTTCCTAATTATTGAGTTTGCTGGATTTTACTGATATACCTGCTACTTAAGTGGCATAAATATAGAAAGGTACTGTAAAATTATTATGGCAGTGATACTTTTAAACTTAGTTATATTTCTACAAAGGCAGGTTGAGTTAAATAACTGTGTAAATCACTGTTCCAGTAATTTTAAGATAATATTAATTTTCTATAAAGAAGATTTATAAATGTTTGAAACTGTACCCATTGATAATTAATGGTAAATTTACTTAAAATAAATTGACCCCTTATTTCTTAATTGCATTTCTCATTTACAGATGAAAGTTCAGTAACAGATGTTTCAGCAGACACAAAAGCCACTTTTTAGCCCTTGTTCATGAGCGCTGAGGAGCTAAGTAACAGCAGAAGTAGTTTCTGGAATGATAAGCATCTTAATCATTCTGTTTCTGTTAGAAAGAACAGACTAAACAGTTTCTACCTCAGCATTTCCAGAAAATATATTTTCAAGGCTAGCGGCCATTATCAGTAGAGTCTCACCTGGCTGAGACCTAACCCATAGACCTAACCTTTGCCTCAGGTTCTGTCTACCTGGATTAGTCAGTGAGGTCTGCAACACCATTGTTTTTTCATACTAATGCCAACATCTCAATATTTTGTTCTCCATAAAATAAATAATTCATTAATGCTTCTTCATTGGTATCCTTTAATTTTTGTTTTCAGACAGGGTCTTTCTACGTAGCCCTGACTCTGTCCTGCAACTCACTGTGTATACCAAGCTGGCCTTGCATTCACAGAGATCTGCCAGCCTCTGTCTTCTCCAGCTCCTGGAATTAAAGGCATATGCCACTATGCCCAGAACTTGAAGTCTTTTAAAAAATTTTCTTGTACCAGGCGGTGGTGGCGCACGCCTTTAATCCCAGCACTTGGGAGGCAGAGGCAGGCGGATCTCTGTGAGTTCGAGGCCAGCCTGGTCTACAAGCCTGGTCTACAAAGCAAGTCCAGAACAGCCAGAGATACACAGAGAAACCCTGTCTCGAAAAACAAAAAAAAAAAAATTTTTTTCTTGTGAAGTATGAAAATTAAGTAGCTTTTAATTTGTTTCTATCTCTCTGTGTGTCTTTCTGTCTCTGTCTCAGCTCCCCCCCCACCAGAGTGTATGTGAGTGAATGTGTGTTTGAGTTGTCTTATAATGTAGCCCATATTCACCAATCCTCCTGCTTCAACATCCTGAGTGCATCACCACATCAATCTTTATTCTACATTATTAAACATGATAAATCTTATTAGTTTTTAACTGTTACATTATTCATTCACAAGTAAATTTTGATCATGCAAAATATCTGAATCACCAAAACACACATGAAAAGGAGGTTAGTTGAGTAAACTATAGTACATTCATAAGAAAATGTGTAGCTTTGGAAGAAAATGAGGACACTATCTAGAAACAAATGGAAACATTAACAATGAGAAGAAAAGCAAGGTGCAGAATCCTGGATAAATGTGTCACCTTTCTTTAAATAAAAGGTAACATGAAACATATAAATTATGAACAGGTAAGGATTTCATTGAAGAGAGTAATATTAATATCTTTTGCAATTTAGCACTTAAATATATATTTATATAGGTTGCTTGTGTTTATTTTAAACTACAAAAGGTAACCAATTGCAGAAAAAGATAATTAAATTATTACCAATATTTATGTTATAGTTAATTGGTCGGTGGTATTAATCCTAACCCACCATTATAAATGAGCACAAACAGAGAGTTGATGGATTTTAACAAGCCTTAGCCTAGATTGTACAGTCTTTGCCTATCTCAGCTAGTTTATTCTATTCCCCAAATAAAACCCCATAACATATACATACATCCCCTTGGACTGTTATTCTCCACACTATGCTGATGTTTCTGGCTATGTGGAATGATATTCCATTTACCCCATCGTGTTTCTCCTTTTTCCTATGACTTCTTCCCCCTCCTCCCTGTCTTCCCCAGAAGCCTGGGAGCCTTTGCCCCACCTACCTCTCTCTCTCTCTCTCTGCTCAATCATAGGCCTTAGCATTTTATTAAACCCAATCGAGACAATGATTAGAAAGCAAGGTAACAGCATTACTTGGTGTACAACAAACAGGCCTCTGGGAGCAGGTTAATTGACATTTATAATGCATAGTAGATCACTGTAGTAATTCCCTCTTTTTCTCTAATAAAAAAGCTATTTTTATTATGTTTATTTATTACATCAAGTTACATCTCCATCATACTGCCCTCTTTACACCTCTCCCAGTTCCACCCTCCCACCCTCTCCTCCCTCTCTAAACTATACGCAGTAAGAACCAATAGGAAACAATCAAGAAAGCCATATATAAAAGTTACATACATAATGTTTAGCCTATTTGTATCAGGCAACCTTGAAGAAAAAGAAAATCATCTATCTTGGTGTGTCTCAAGTTCTGATCCTAAATATTTTCTAGCATGTCCTATATTTATAAACTTAAAGATTTTTATTTATATTCTAGAATATCTTTCTAGATCTTAAACCATTTAAGCTCAGTTGAATATGTCTGTCTATTATGCCTTCAACCCCATCAAAGACTTAAGTTATAAAGTTATATTTTTACTGAGTAGGAGATACCAGATAGCAGCTTCCAATTTGCTGCCTAGACAGTTCCACTTATCTCTTGATACAATTAGAGCATCTTCAGGCTTCTCAGAATTAATCATGCAGCGGGAAATAATGATTTTCTCAATCTGTCTTTGCAGAATCAGGCCATCGACTTACATGCATTTGAGTGCTGGTACATCTTTGGATTGTACATAGTCTGTTGAGAGAGCAGGGGCCTTTCTGCTCATTTGGAATCATCTCCTGATGGAGATTTTTGGTGTTCATTGTCTACTTCCAAGTCAAATGAAAGCTATTAGGAGCTGACTGTCTTAAGTCAAACAATTCTTAAAATAATATGCCATTTTCCGTATGCCTCTGAAGGTTTTAAAAACATCTATTTATAAATCTATCTATCCATCTTTGTCTGAATGGGCAAATGGTATATTTGTAACCACTTATCTGCTTAACCTAAGAAGTATATTTTTGTAATAAATTAAGACTAGTATTTGGCATGACCAGGAGCCTGACTGGCCAACCATCACCTATATTACCCAATCTCCTAAACGGATTGCAATAACAGCTCATAAAAGGATTAGAAGTAAACCTGCACTTTTACTTCTGCAGCAGCCTGTAATTATAGATTTATTTTAGTAAATACAAATAGCTAAATTTTTGGTTATTCCTTACAAAAATCTTAGCTAATAGAAGTAAAACTTATGCTTGACTGGGAGCTGGAGAGATGGCTCAGTGGTTAAGAACATGTACTGCTCTTGTAGAGGGTCCAAGTTCACTTCCCAACACCCACATTGAGTGACCCACACTTGCCTGTAACTCTAACTCCACTCTTATGCACTCTTCTGGCCTCCACAGGCATCTGCACTCACATGCACCATCACACACAAACACATAATTAAAAATAAAATACTTTATACGTTATTGAAAAAATTATATTTATGTGTTTACCAGCAGAAACAAAACCACTAAAGCATATCAAATCCTGAGCCTATCAATTACTACAAATCCTATAATATATTTTGTAAAGCAGTGTAAAAAAATCAGATATTAATTAAATATGCCAAGCCAATTTTGAAATGCTTCTTATACAACACTAAGCCTATTTTTTCTTTTTTGTTTGTTTGGGTTAGCATATAAAGAATAGGGGTTGCTGGGTGTGGTGGCACACACCTTTAATCCCAGCCCTTGGGAGGCAGAGGCAGGCTGATCTCTGTGAGTTCGAGGCCAGCCTGGTCTACAAAGCGAGTCCGGTACAGCTAAACCTGTTATACAGAGAAACCCTGTCTCGAAAAACCAAAAAAAAAAAAAAATGAATAGGGGTTGTCACATTTTTGTACATATATATCATTTTACTTTGCTCATATTTATGCTTATCCTTTCCCATACCCATTTCATCTAGCTTGTCACTTTCCTTCCCTCAAATAAGAGCCCCCTTCTGCCTTCCTGTCACATACATTTTGTTACCTTCCCTTATTCACCAGTCCCACCTTTTTAAAGACTTCTTTGTTACCCCAAAGTAAACAAAATAGATTACAATGCAAGCATTGACAGACATTAACAAGAATGGTATTTTCTCTTTAGTTAAATAATGTCATTTTCATGTGACAAAAAATTATCTTTTGTATACTCATAAATAAAAATGTCTCTTGATCGTCTAAAGAGCTACAAGCAATACCTGACAACAGAAGCTTAGTGTCTATCTTAGGAGAAAAGCAGCTTTTCTGTTAAAGGTGAGCAAGGTCACTACAACATTAAGTGTCTTGTAGAACAATGTAAATATCAGTGAATGCACATCTTAATTTGATAGGACATCTAGTCAGAATGACAAATCAATCCAAATTTAACAAAAAACTAAAAAATATTTTACCCTGTCATTTGGTAGTAAGAAATCAATATTGTCAACCTCACAAGTTAAGGTCAGCACAGTCTGAAGCTTAATAAAAAAAACATTCAATATGTCAGTATTTGAGCTGAAGATATTTAGAATACTGTTTTCCTTTTGCTTAAGGGAATACAACACAATCCCCATCAAACTGCTATTATAACTCATTTTAAGCTGGAGTACAGTGACTCGTAGTTTGTTGGAGCTTACAGTTTCAGAGGTTGAGGTCATGACTATCATTGCAGGTAGTAGGCAGACAGGCATGGCATTGGAACGGTAGCTAAGAGCTTGCAAAAGTAGGAGGTAGAGATGTTGAAATGGAATGGGCTTTGGAATCCTCAAAATCCTCCCCAAGTAGCACACATCCTTCTACAAAGCTATACATCCAAATTCTTCCCAAACATTTTCACCAACTGGGGACCAAGAATTCAAACATACACTATAGGGCCACTTTCATTAAACTTCCACATTCCACTTCCTGGGTCCCATAGGCTTGTAGTGAGATTATACTATACAATACATTTAGTACAACTTCAAAGGTCCCCATAACATCAGTCTCAAGACAGTTCCAAAGTCTCTTCTGAGACTCAAGGCAATCTCTTAATTGTAGCCCATATAAATAAAAAAACCATGTTACATAATTCCAACATATAATAGCATAGGATATACAATTACTATTTAAAAATGGAGGAAAGGGAGCATAGTGAGGAAATGCTGAAGCAAAGCAAGACTGAAATCCAGCATGGTAAACTCCAAATCGTGTAGCTCCATGTCTGATACTCAAAAGGGTTAGATACCTTACCCTTCCAGTTTTGCTGACTGCCAAGCACTTCTCTTTCTTAGGCTGTTTCCACTATCTATATACAGCTCTCCCTGACAGATATTCCATAGCTCAAGCATCTTCAACATCTTGGGGTCTCCAAAGCAATCCAGGCTTCACTTTCATCGCTTCACACAATGACCCTTCTGGAACTCAGTTCGGGGAATCCATTGCCATGAGACTGGCCTCAGCAGCTTTTATTCCTGTATTCTTTATGACTCTAAAGTTGGAACCACATAGGCAGTGCTGACAAGTTCATTTGCTTGCTTGGGATGGAGCCTGTCCCTCTCCTGGGATTACATTTGTATAAACTTTGGTTGATGCTCTTTAGGACCAGAAAATCCCTCAGGCAGGAAGCAGAGAGAAAGCTAACAAGGAATGGCAAGGGCTTTTGAAACCTTCAAGCCCACTCCTATTTACACATCTCCTAATTCTTCCCAAACAGTTCCACTGATTGGGGTCCAAACATTCAAATGTATGAGCCTGTGGCGCCATTCTCATTCAAATCACCACAGTGATTTTATGGTGCATGGGTGTCCCACCTTTTTATTAAAAAGAGACAAAAGTAGGCTAAAGATGTAGCTCACTGATACCACTTGGTTAGAATACATGAAGCCCTATTCACCAAGCAACACAAAAATATGCAAATAAATTTAAACTGCTGGAAAAAAAAACCCACATTCCCTCTTCCTTTTGAAAGGAGGAAAGGTTCTGGGTTTTTGTTTGTTTGGTTTTTTTGGCTTATAATTACAAGTTACATTATTTGGAGGAACTCAAAAAGTTAACCACATTATATCCACAGTCAAGAGCAAAGAAAGAATAAAATACATTCTTGCTTCCTTACTGCTTATCTTGCTTTCTCTACTCTTATGCAGTGCAAGGCCCATCCTATGAAGTGTCCACAGGAATTAACAAAACAAACCTCCACAGACATGCCCATAGGCTAACCTAATCTAGACAATTCCTAGATTGAAATTCTTTTCCCAGGTTAAAACACACATGCTTATTTATGATGATCTTTTGGATACAGAATAAAATGATAGTATGGCACCAGGAAAGAAGTTGAAAAGTGTGGACACACACACACACACACACACGAACCATTTTAAATCTTAGTATGCATACTATCAATACTTTTTAAAGTTCTATTTATAAAATTAAAAAATTCTGAACTTCAATCCAGGGGTCATTGCACATGAATTTTTATAGAAACATTAATCATAATAGCTAGAAAAGGAAAAGCACAAATGATCTAATCATTGATGAGTCTATAAGCAAAAGTTATATGTACAGGGGAATATTACTCAAAAATGTTAAAACATCATACTATGCAAAGTGAAAGAAGATAGACAAAACTGCCATGTGTGATATGACTCTATTTATGTTAAATGTCCAGAATTGGTAAATTTGTAGAGACAGAATGTGTTTTTTTTATTTAAATTTCTGAGTGTACCATTTCTGTCTCTCCCCATCCAACCCCCCCCCCCCCCGTGTGCCCCAACTCCACTCATCCTCAAATTGATGACCTACTAAAACCATTTGGTCTTGATTATATATGTGTATGTTCTTATAGGGATGCCAGCTTGGAATTGAATAACCTTTTAAAGGGTTTATTTAAGAAGAAAAGGAATTCTCCTTCTCTTAGCTGCCATTGATTGCTTGCATTTATTTACTTATGGATAGGGTCTTGTGAGATTTCAATCATTCACATTGGCATGTTGATTGGTGCTATCATTATGCAAATGTTGTTTAGACAACCATATTGTTGAGACTGCATGGTTGCCACTTCCCTGTCATATATACAAGATACTATCTAGCAGCAGGCTTCTAGGTCTTCTGTCTCTTACAGTTTTCTGCCTCTGTTCTGAGATGTCCCTTGAGCTTTTGCTTTAGAGATTGTAGTATAGATGTGCCAACTGGGGCTGGGCACCCCAAGGACTCTTATTCTGTCCATCTGCTGTAAATGAAATTCCTTTGATGAGGAATGAGAGCTACATTTATTTGTGGGTAAAAGATTAAATATTTAGAGTACAGTTAGAAGAGAAACTACTCCCACCATTTTCCTAAAGCAATTTAATTTCTAAGTTCTATGTCCTTTCCAATTGAGTGGGCTGGCTAAATTTATAGTACCAGACATGAATTCCTCACTATTGATCAGGCCTTAACTAATTTTTCTAAAAAAAATTTTTTAACTTTTAGTCTTCTCTTATATATATATTACATCCTGACTGCAGTTCCCCCACCCTTCCCTTCCTCAGTTTCTACCCCCCACATCCCCTCTCCCCCAGATCCACCCTGTTTCACTTTCCCTCAGAAAAGAGCAGGCCGATCTCCCAGGGCAGCTCTTAATTTCAATTAGAAAGATGTTGGCTACCTCCAAAATGGCACTATTGCACCACTGACAGTATCTTGCTAGACTAATCATTGTTATGGTCCACAGACTTACTGGTACTTACATCGTATCTTCTTGGTACCATGAGAACTAGTCCTCATGAAGGAGGTTTCCAGGTCAACTCCAACTCAATTCCTTGAAACCCTGTGTCCAAAGTGTGTTGTATCTTCAGCAAATGGGTCTTACTTTCAAGTAAGGCAACAGGAGGCAACCAAAGCAATGATGATAGCTCATATTACTTTGAGAGTCTCTTGGAAACCCCTGGCCAATATCATGAAGAGAAGTTTCCCAAGACTGGCCCTGGGGTTGTTGTTGGATAGTCTATGACTCATATGGGGAGCATTTGTCACCCTGTGCGGCATAATTCAATTTAAAACACACATATATGTACATGTATACATATTAAAAATTATAGATGTTATATGCATTTTAAAGTAAGCTTATAATGTGTTTTCCTATATCATTCTGAAATGTCCTCAGTGTTATTTATTTATCTTTTCTCCTCCCTGTATATTACCCTTCCCCAGTCCCTAAAGTTCTTCCCACCATTTCCCCCTTTCTCCCTTCTTAGCTCCCCCTCCAGGTAGAGCTCCTTCTTCCCTGATGCTCCCTCCCCAATGGTCCCTTTTTACTTTTCTGGCTTCTGGGGTTACTGCAGGTTCTCTGCTCAAATATAAAGGTTTAGAGTGTCAGGTGGTGGTGGCACACGCCTATATTTATGTGTATTTGTGTGCATAAATATATAAATACAACTTGCTGAATCCATTTAGTGTTGCTTTTATGTTTATAATTTCATGGCTCATCACTTGGTATTGGATAACCAATTAAGGGGCTTAAACCTGGGGAACACTAATTTTCTCTCTCTGAACTGATTCAGTAGTTGCCTATAATTCTTTGTCTAGGTGTTGAGTCCCATGATATTTCCCCCTTCCATGATAGCCTGTCTATTGGTATTGTCATTATTGAGGTTTTGTGACTGGAATGACTGGCCCCAGTGGTCATTCTGCAACATCTACACTACAACTCTAAAACTTGAGGCTCAGGGAATATTTAGGAAGAGGGGACAGAGAGATTGTTGGAGACAGAGAACCTAGAAGTCCATTGTGAAATTGTGTCTCCTAGAAATGAAAGGGATGCTTTGCCCAGGATACCTCAACAATATGGCTGCCTAAACAAGATCTAAATGATGTGGAAATTTTTATTCCATTTTCACTAACATCTTTCAAGTATTTAACATTGAAAATAAAAATGTTTTTGCTAGACCTCATAGCCCATTATCCCAAGTACTTAGAAGTCTGACAAAGGAAGATCTTATGTTTAAGACCTGCCTGAGCTGTAGAGGAAAAATGCTTCTGTTTCTAATATTAATGCATAAAATATTATGATGAAACAAATTCTGCCTTTCCATTCACATTTCCAGGGTCTGTTCAATAAAATATACTGGCATGGAAGTATGCAGCTAACTCATACCCACTCCCCTATTATACCCATATGCCAAAGGGCAGTCGAGAACAACTTGATAAATGAGAAGACATTCTTGTGAAAAATGTATTATCATAATTAGCAGTTCAGTGTAACCGAACTTTTTAAAATTATTAAGTATTTATTTATTGATAACTATTTACTTATAACAAATACCAAGAATTTCTTAACTATTAACCCTACAAATTCCTACAACCCCTTTAACCTAACCACTAAACCTATTGATAACTATTACAACTATTTTCCTAACCTTTTAGAAGGATACGGTCTCTGGGGCAGGTCCTCAGTCGACAGGATAGTTATCCTGTACTATATGGCTAAACTCCAGTTATAAGTGAATAAATGCATGTGCATCTTTTGAGTCTGAGTTAGCTCACTCATGATGAGTTTTTCTAGTTCCATCCATTTCCCTGCAAGTTGTATGATTTCGTTGTTTCTGATGGCTGAGTAGTATTCCATTGTGTGAATAAATGTACCACAGTTTTTCTATCCATTCGTTGGTTGAGGGACATCTGGGTTGTTTCCAGTTTCTAGCTATTACAAGTAAAGCTGCTGCGAACACAGTTGAGGAGATGTCCTTGTGGATTGGTGAGGAATCATTTGGATGTATGCCCAGGAGTGGTATGGCTGGGTCTTGAGATATTGTCAGACTGATTTCCATAGTGCTTGTACAAGTTTGCACTCCCACCAGCAATGGAGTAGGGTTCCCCTTTCTCCACACCCTCGCCAGCATGCGCTATCATTTGAGCTCTTTATCTTAGCCATTCTGACAGGTGTGAGATGGAATCTCAGAGTCGTCTTAAGTTGCATTTCTCTGATGATTAAGGATGTTGAGTATTTCTTCAAGTGTCTCTTGGCTATTAGAGATTCCTCTTTGTGAATTCTTTTTTTTTTTTAATAAGTACTTTATTTTTTTTTCAAGTTACATCTCAGTCGCAAACCCTTCCCTATTCCCCCTTCTTGTCCCACCCTTCCACCCTCTCCCCCCCCCCCC
>CAJQZJ010035647.1:1244126-1274592 GCA_907164525.1 Lophiomys imhausi | reverse complement strand
CCCTTCCACCCTCTCCCCCCCCCCCAACAGCTTCTCTTTTCATTCCAACAGATGGTTCCTTCTCTTATAACAGTAAATTCTATACAAAACAGCAGAATTAAATATGCCACATTTATGAGAGTTAAATGGCCCGGTATACCTTCCCAATGTCCAGTTCATACATATTTGGCCCCTGACTTTAACCTTCTACCTTCTAACCATCTCCTGCTCAAATATGATGAGCAGATGTAATTCTTCAGGAAAATTAAACAGTTAAAAGCTTACACTTGGGGCGAAAAGCCTCAAACTCATTGGCACAGGTGACAACTTCCTGAACAGAACACCAATAGCTCAGGCTCTAAGACCAACAATCAATCAATGGGACCTTATGAGACCGAAAAGCTTCTGTAAGGCAAAGGACAATGTCACTAGAACAAAATGACAACCTACAGATTGGGAAAAGATCTTTACCAATCCCACATCTGGCATAGGGCTAATATCCAAAATTTATAAAGAAGTCAAGTAATTAAACACCAAGAAACCAAATAACCCAAACATATGCCAGATGTGAGTAGAGTTATAGAGTAAAACAACATGGCAGTTCCATAAAGAGTTAAAAGCATAACTACCATATTAGCATGTCATCTCACTATAGGTATATATCCACAGAAAATAATTTCAGTTGGGAGAGTAAGACAGGAGGATTGTGAGTTTGAAGCCAGCCTGGCTACCTAGCGTGTGCCAAGCCAGCTCAGGCATTTGTTTCACTCATGTGGCATTGCCTGTGGCCACATACAATGGAGTTGTGCTTTTTCTTATTGCCATCTCACAATTTGCAGAGACATCATGTACTGGGAACGTTATCTCTCACAAAAGACACCACCTTTGAGTTCTGAATTATTTAGTTGTGCAACAACTTTGTCTCCTACAGATGTGGAGAGTTTGTATCTAGAATAATGCAATATTGCAGTCTCTGAAGTAATTCTATGATATAGTGTTCTTGTTATACCCTGCTTTGTAGCTTGAGATGCTATCTTTGTTAAAGTCTTTGTGGATTTGCCTGAACGAAATGACTTTTTGTTTTACTCTATGTTTGAATCAAGCATTTTAAAGAGTTTTCTAGGTTTGGGAGTAGTTTTGTTTATTTATCTATTTAGTTATTTTTATATGTTTCTGTTTTACAATCAGAAAAATGTGGCTTATAAAATTCTATTTCAGAAATTGAGGTGTTCTTGATTTCTTTTGGTAAACAATAGACATTTAGAAATACTTGCTTCCTGAAAGCATACATAGAAGCAACATTATATGAACCGAGTAGAATACACACACACACACACACACACACACACACACACACACATTTGTGCATACATAACAACAATCACTGAAAATAAAAGAGGCCATGGATCTGGAGAACAAGAATTATATGGGAGAGTTACAAGGCAGGAAATGGAAGGGGAACAGGATGAAATGATAATCTGAAAAATTTAAAAAAATCCTTTAAAATAGTTGCTATGAAGTGTACGGATTCATACATGGAGCTTAATCAAGAATGTTCATAATATTCATGATCTAGTCTATTTTTCATGTGAAAATGTAAGGGGTATGTCTGAGTATTTTACAAGTTTGGAAGACTCTCGGGTCACTTTTATTATCTAGCTTTGCTCAGCCTTCATGCCCTCAGTTTTCATAGATAGTCATGTACCTCTTACAGACTGGGATGTCTTTAAATAAACATGTTAGGAAATTTCATTGTTGTAAATAGGATAGAGAGCATAAATACAAACTCTGATGCAATCAAGAAACACATTAGACATTATAAAAGAAATCACTGAAGCCATAATACAGGATGCCACTTTAGATACATTTTTATAATTGGGAGCACTTGCAAAAATGTTTCAAAATATAGCTTTGTAAATAATGGATCAGTAACACAAGACTTCATTATCATTATCAGGTAAGAACTGCAAATAACTGCATGTGTTATGTACTTTTTATAGGAATAACCCCACAGATTTATTTATTTACTATCACCACATACATGTAAAAAATGTATTGTGCTATGACAATTCCTATCACGTCATAAAGCAAAAGCAATTTCTAACTGTTCCATTATTTTATCAGAGCACTGTCATATATGCATTCTTTCACTGATTGAGACCTTGTTATTTGAGGAATAGTTGTATATTTGTTTCTCTGTTGTATGTTCCTTCTGGTACTCCTTATTTAATTTCCTGGACATAGAATTACGTGTCGTGTGTGTCAGGGCCTCTCACAGTACCTGGTAATCATTTCAGTTAGACTGTCTGTCTGGCTAGTAAGTTCCCTGACATTTGCCTGTTTCTGTCTCCTAGAAATGAGGTTACAGTTCCATGTTGCCACACCAGGCTTTTAAAATTGTTGCTGGGCATCTAAACTAAGATCAGTTTACTCACTGAGAAATCTCCCCAGTCCAACAATTTTGTCTCTTTTAAGTCAGTGCTTCATCTCTTATCCATTTCATCTGGTTTTTACATTGGTTCACTTCTTTTGTAATTGCATTGTACAAGTTAATTTAAAAAATCACACACACACACACACACACACACACACACACACACACACTGACTTTTCCATTTTGAGAAATACAATATTGATTCATGTTCTTTGGAATTAAGATCCTATTTTTATAAAGATTTTTCCTTGTTTTCGCCCATTTGCTAAGTTTTCTGAAGTGCCAGAAATGCAGATCACTGGTAGAGAGCTTGCCTAAGCATGAAATAAGTCCTGAGTTCCAAAGCCAGGATTGCATAACTGGCATGGGATAAACACTTGTAATTTCAGCACTGGGGAGTCTAAAGCAAGAGAATGAAGTGTTCAAGGTCATCTTTGGCTACATAGTAAGTTCTAGGGCAATGTGGTCTACATGAGACACTGTCTCATAAAAGAAGAAAACATAAATGCCACATGGGTCACACTGGTTGGATCCTTTAATGTCTAACAAAAAATGAAAATAGTTATTTTTCTTGGTTAGAAGTTGATTATTAGAAAGATTTTCATTGTTTTGCTAAATACTAGTTTTTTGTTTGTATTTTGTTTTTTGCCTCTCAATTAGCAGCAAAAGTCGGGAATGTTTTTGCAATTTATTAGAGTTAAAATAGCACTCCCTGGAATACTCAGCTGGCCTTATGTTTTCTCGTGCTGTTCATGGTGGAAGCTTACAATGACCTGGTGTCTTATGCTACTTAACAAGTTGAGAAACAAGTTTCCCTCAGTGCCTCTCTTTTTAGTGGGTGCTGGTGCCAAATGAGCCAGAAAGCAAATACTGCAATTTACTTCTTGTCCAGCTCTCAAATCATTTCATTGGCTTGCTGCTCAGTGTTGGGCTGTTTTGGACTCTCACAGAACTGCTTTGCATGGACTTCACTGATGGGCAAAGCAGGGGCTTGGCTGACACTGGCAGTTAATGGCATCAATATATCCCTATCTGCCTCCTGCCATTTCTGAACCTGAGGGCACTTGTCCCTATTTCCAGCCCTGGAAAACATTTTTATTAGTTGAGATAGTGAAATTTGGGAAGAAAAGGTGAAATTATGATCGTGAAATCAGTCTTTTTGCTATGTGTGGCCATTTAATTCATTGTCAAACAGCGTATAGGGCAATGTGCCATTTCCTCCTCTTCCTCAATACCTTGAAATGTCTCCTGAATCATGACCAGATTACTTACTATACTACTACTATTGATTTAAAAGAACATAGAATGGGGGAAGGGGACTTGGAAATGACTATAAATGTTAGGAAGGTTTTGTTTTCCAGAGATAAGTTCTTGGTTTGCACAGGCTGGCCTTGAAATATTGGTCTTGCCTCAGCCTCCTGAGTGATGACATTATAGGCATGATCCTCCATGACTAGCTTATTATATATGCTATTAATTCTTAGAGATAACCATTACCACAGCACATCTGCATACCAACACGCCCAGCCATTTGAGATTGTTTTGTATCTTTGACACAGGGTCTCTCATTCTGTAGAACAGGCTCGTTAAAAACTTAAGATCCTCTCTGGAGTTCTGAGATAACAAGTTTGATCCACCACGTCCATCAGCTTTTTAAAAAATACATTCATTAGTTCTTTGAGAATCTTTTACAATGTATTTTGTTTTTTCTTTTTCTTTTTTTGGTTTTGTTTTACAAATTACCTTTTTTTAAATTAGAAAACTTCAACAAGAGAATAGACAGATACTGAAAGTCACATACTTGAATCCTACATGGCAACTTGAAAAACTAGAGTATCTAAGGATATCCATAAGGATAAATTTTCAGATTAAAATGTAGATGGAAAAAATGGGTTGCATAAACATATCATGGAGAATATAATTCATATTTTTAAAATATAGAGAACATATAATTATCATTTATGAATTTTTACATGTTTTTTAAAGGATTTCCTTTCACCATTTTCCAAGGTGAAAGGAAATTCATCTAGGTGGTAAGAACCACAACCAGTGTAAAAGGCAGATTTGTCATGAAGCTTATGAATCCTAAGCTCAAGTCCTTCACTTACCTGATGTCTTTCAAAACCCTGTCTTTGAAATTCAATTTTTTCCTTTTTTCTTTTTAGGTTTTTAGAGACAGGGTTTCTCCGTGTTGCCCTGACTGCCCTGGACTCACTTTGTAGACCAGGCTGGCCTTGAACTCACAGAGATCCACCTACCTCTGCCTCCCAAGTGCTGGGATTAAAGGTGTGCACCACCATGTCTGGCTTTTTTTCCCCCCAGACAGGGTTTCTGTGTTGCCCTGGCTATCTTGGAACTCACTCTGTAGACCAGGCTGGCCTTGAACTCACAGAGATCCACCTGCCTCTGCTTCCCAAGTGCACCACCACACCTGGTGATTACAGACACCTGTGAACTGCCATGTGGGTGCTGGGATTTGAACCCAGGTCCTTTGAAAGAGAAGCCAGTGCTCTTAACTGCTGAGCCATCTCTCCAGCCCGAAATTCAATTTTTTAATTTTGTAAAAAATTAAATGACAGTCTTTCCATCAAATTGTGTTGGCCTTCAGACCTATCAGTAGTTGAATGGTGTGTGGAGAGGAAGAGGAGCGACAAAAGAGAAGGGGGAAGAGAGAACAGATGGAGGACAGAGAGAATTAGAGGAAGAACCACCAGGAAGGCAAAGAAAACAAGCACACGTTAGTAGTTCTTAAAATTTATGTTTTGTTTTGGTTTTTTTGAGACAGGGTTTCTCTGCGTAGCCCTGGCTGTCCTGGACTCACTTTGTAGACCAGGTTGGCCTTGAACTCGCAAAGATCCGCCTGCCTCTGCCTCCCAAGTGCTGGGATTAAAGGCATGCGCCACCACCGTCCGGCGTTCTTAGGATTTATATAGATACACAAGATCATGTGTGGTGGGGTTGAGAGGGGGATGATAGTGAAGCTGCTTTTCAGTATTTTGTTCATATTCACTACTCATTCTTTGCCCTAATTCCTCCCTCATCCATCTCCCCACTCCTTTCCCAACTTCTTGCCCCCTTTCTACATACACACACACACACAACCTCTCACTAAGTCCCATTTGCGCTGCCCATATACATATGGGTGTGTGGCCATCCACTGGAGGATGGTCAACTTACCAGAGGCCACATACTTAAAAGAAAATTGACTATTGACTTTAACTTCCACCAGCAGCCATCAATAATTCTCCAGTTAGGGTTGGAAGTTCGTGAGCTCCTCTGCCCTCCATGCTGACAGGTTTTGATCTTGTGCAGGCAACCACAGTCGCTGTGAGTTCATGAGTGCAGCAGTCCTGTCATGTTCACAAGACAGTTTCTCTCGTCCAGCCACCAGTTATAATAGGAATAGAATTCTCAGAAAACTGCCTTGTAACCATCATGTAAATGCATCAGAAAGTCAAAAAGGACGTAAGTAGCACCGTTCCAAATCACAATGCAAGTCTACAAAGCTATGCTTCATCACCCTTCTTACACCATATATTTGTCAAGTTTACCAATGTTCAAAGGCAGAACAAGAGACACAACTGGAGTTTCTGAAAATCTGAAACATGTAAAACTTACTTTTACTCAAAGGTTGGGAATGTAGCTAGCAATGGAATACCTGTTTAGCACATTCAAATTTTGGGGTCATAAACTCATGACTGTCCTGTCTCAGCCTCCCTAAGTGCACGCATGATCCTCCACATCGGGCTTATTAGATAAACCACTGTCTTTCAAATATCCATCACAAAACATTCCCTGGACAATGTCACATGAACTGAATAGTCTAGTGAAGTTTTTGTGTGCAGTGCAGATGAGAAACAAACACTGGGCATCCCTCAACACAACTCCTCCCCCCACTATCTATCCCCTAGCCTTCCATATGGAAACTAAGCTGGTCAGAATCTGATTTTTTTGTGATGGTTTGGTGTTGGGCATCAAACCTATTGCCTCACACATGGTATGTGTGTCCTACTACTGAGCTACATACACCCTTAGACCCTGGCCAGTAGTTGAAGACAAATCACAATATGGGAAATATAGTCCTCAGAAATGTAACTACAAAATGAGTACTACAGGAAACAATCAGTGTGGTATACAAATATTTGAAATAACTATTTCAGAGTAAGTCATTTAAAACAAAACCTGGGCTGTGGAAAATGGAAGAAAAGTATTTTCATACTCGCTTGGGGAGTGTGTGTCTCAATATTATAGTCCAAGCTGTCTTGAACTCAAAATTCTCTTGCCTTAGACTCCAAGGTTGGGTACCATATTCTCCCTATGCATTACCTGTAAGATGTGGTATAGTCTAACTAAATGGTTGGTGTTCTTATGAACATGTTCTGGTTAGTAAACAGCTTACAACAATAAAGGAGAGGAAGAACATGCAAAGTCATTTGTGTATGTGTGTATTTATAAAGATTTAAGAGCAATGTATTTCAAGTGTTCAATTTATATTTTAACTTAGGAAAATTTACTTTAAAAGCCTTATACCTACTGGGATAATTCAACATTGGGTATTCAATATTTAAGATGCCAAGAATGCAATGTGCTTAGCTTAATGTATTTACAATTGAATTGATAGACTGAGAAGTCTTTCAAAATAATCGAAAGGTAATGTCAAATGCATATATATATATATATATATGAATAATATAATTTTGGCAGATGACCAATGAATAAGTGGGGTATCATTACAGAATTGTTCTGTCTTTTTATGTTTGTAATTTTTATATATCATCCATGTAGGAATTCTTACTTAAAGAAAAGGTTATAATCCATCTGTACTGATTTCTCGTGAAGAAGGTGGTAACACTCAGTAGACTCCAGGCAAATATATTAGGGCCTCTGTGATTCTTTTACCTTTGAAAAACTAGTTATAAATGATACTTTTAGAAAAAGCAAATTACTCATTTTTTTGTTAATAATGTTGAAGGGAATGAATCATTTGAGTTTCTATCATTTTCCAAGCTTTCTATAAAACGTATTTATCCATGCCTTGACCAAACTTTCAAGTCAGGGTTAATATGGGTACCCAATACAATACTCACTTCAAAGCTGATGCTATCATATGCTGTAAAATATGGGAATGTGCCAATTAGCTCTTGTAATGCAGAAACATGAGTGCTTGGAATAAGAACTAGCTCACAGAAAAGATGCAGAATGTAGAGCTTGTTCGCAGTTTATTAGTTTATTTTGCAGGGATCTTTGACTTTCTAAATCTGTACTCCTTGAGGTATGCTGCATGCATAGCCTTTTAATATGCTTTTGTACAATTTCTTCTGAAAATAATGTCTTTCACAACATACACAGAAATCTTAGAGACATGGTATGTACAAGATTTAATTAATTTCTTGCTGCTTTAATGAAGAAACTGATCAATCCTTTTACAGTAAGGAAAAAAACATGGACAATGGGTGTTGTTACAAATAACTCAGAACTGTTCAGTCTCAAAGCAACTTTTCATGGTTTTAGAAACGAAAATTGATTCATCCTTCTGTTATCTTTGAATGCCCAACCCATGCATAATTCTACTTGTACTAAATATTTGGGGATGCAAATAATACCGAAAAAAATCTGGTGAATGTGAAACATTATCAGAATTAACTTTCACAACAGGGAAATACTGTTAATTTTTTCAAAAAAGATACAGTAGTGGTGCAACACAGACAGTGCCCAACTCTTACGTTTTTAAAGTGACAGTTCAATTGTCATTTCCTTTTCTCTACAGATATACACACACTGCAACATGGATTCATTCAAGGTCTAACAATGGTACAATATTAAAATAATTCAATTTGTAATCTTAAAGGGACATCTTCACATTACAGGATATACTGGTGATATTTCTAAAAGACAGTTCTTCTACATTTCATATTCTTTCTCTTCAGACTGTCAGAATACATAAACAATTAACTTTTTAAAAACACTATATAAAACTGAGTTGCTACAGAGAGTTGGATATGAACCCCTAGATAACTGTGACAAACCAATGACAAAATTTAAGGAAACATTGATTTCTTTTATAATTAGAAAGTACTAAAATTGAGACCAGCTCCTTAAAAATTAAACTGCATATCACACTTCCCATTTCTTTCTGGGAAATAACAAATTAACAACACTTTCCTCCACCATCAGTAATCTGCTCTAAAACTACATATTTGTACAATGTATTTCTTTTGTTTCTTTAATATCCCCACCTCTATCTTCTCCAAAACTAGATCAGTATCAATCCAAAACATTTTACAATGCTTAGAAGTTTGTGGCTCCTCTATTTCCACTTTAAACTTTAAGAACTCCAAAATTTAAGAGGATGATGTTCTTTTAACACAATGGCAAATGTGCTTTCTAAAAACCCAGCTTACAAAAACAGTGAAATGTAAAATGTAGAGTCAGGTCTGTGTTTACAAGATACATCCAACTAATATTTTAAGAAAGCAAGCCTCTTACACGAAATAAGAGGGCACCAACTGATACAAAGGGCATGGACACCTAAGCAGCAGGTTTCACCCAAGTTCTATCCTACCACTATATGCCACCCACTTACATATACCAATCTGACCAGAACATTCTTTGAAAAACAAAACAAAACAAAACAAAACAAAATTCACCTAGAAGGTTCACTGATTCTTATTCGAACTCGTCATAGGTAAGGAGCAGTCTATATATGGGAGAGTCAACTGTATCAAACTCATCAGTTTCGAGTCTTTTTATTTTGAGGAACTGAATAAAGCCTATGTGGGTATATGAAACTTGTGAACAACTAAAACTTAACATGTACAAAACTTCCTTAAAGTCCCTCTTATGTCTCATCCCTACCTTCCATATGGAGCAAATCAACCCTTGCTTCATTTTTTTTTTCTGGCAGGTGAAAGCAATGATTGACTAGCTATATCACCAAAGGACTGAATCCATGCATCTACTGTATGTTAACAGTTTACTGACCCTGGTGTGTTTTCATGCAATAGTTTTAATATCATCTACATGGTTTTAATAAAGCATCAGACTTCTTACACATGCTTTCATTTTCAAATGACAAGTGCCGCACTGTTGGTATTTCAGTATCTTACTATGAATACTTAGGTACATCTTTTAAGTAGATATACCAAGTAGTGTATATGCTCCCTTAACTTGTTTCCTAACAGCAAATGGAGCTGTCCATCACTGAGGAAGACAAGAAACTACACAAAGGCACCTTATAGAACAGCAGGACTACTAGACTGGTACTGGGGATTGACGAGACCTGTGCAACAAGCTTTTCACCCTTTGCAAGTCCATAGTTTTGAGCCTGTCTGCTTTTCCAAAATTATTATTTTCACAGTTTTGCCACAGTTGTGTGAAAGATATTTATCAGTAATTACATAATCATGCTCTTCATGAGACAAATGGATGCATTTTGGGGCATTCTTCACACATGAAGGCTATATGCAATGTGTAAGATTATGATTCTGATAGAAAACTACAATGAATTATGCCTTTGGTTTCATTATGAGTGCAGCTCGTTTTTCCAGGTCTGGCAGAGATTACTACTAAATGAGGATATAGTGACAGTACAAAGTGGCTGTGTATACAAGAGGTGGGGATGGACCTGGTATTCCTAAGGTTATGACCTTAGGTAAAATCCTTCAGGATGAGAAACTTACCAACTTTATTGCTGTCTATGTTCACCAAAATGGGGAGAAATTCTGAAATTAAGTTCTGAGCCAAGAAGAACATTTAAGGCAGAAAACTTACTTATATATGATACATCACAGCAAGTGGCCTGATTTACTATCCTCTTCAGTGTATCCACATGTGCATTATGTTTCATAAGTAGTGCTTTAGTATTCCCTGAATTGCCAGAATTCAGTATGATCTGTACAACTAAAAAATTTTTTTTCAAACCCCCTGTATACATCATTTTTTTTCATAGTATTTTTTCTTTTCAAACCTAGAGCACCTTGTGTATGCTAGGCTACTGTGCTTCTACTGAGCTGTATCCCCAGCCCAATTGTACTTCTTGAGTAGCCTTCTTTTGCTCTTCTAATAATGCAACTTTATGATGTTGTCTAACTTCAATTTCCCTTTCATTGGCTGGCTAACACATGTGCAAATAAATAGCTCATATTGACTTTTTAACCTAAATTAGAACTATGGTACAAAGTATTTTCTGTGCTGTAAACATCATGTATTCATCAAAAACCAGAAGTGGGGGAGCCCTATATACGGCAAGCATTTCTTAAGAATCACAGCTGAGCTTAGGATTTCCAATGGGTTTTGGAATGGACTTACATTTGGCATACATTCACTGTGCTACTGGCAAAGCATGGTTTTATGAGAATGTAATTTATAAAACCATACTTCATTACTTTTAAACTTAATAACGTAAGACAGTATATAATAATCTATGTGGCATAAGTAGGTCTTAGTTACCAGTGTCAATGCAGCTTGATGAACCATTGTTCAAGCAAAAGAGATATTACTACCTCTGATTGTATTTCCTCACAAAGGGCATGATATGCTTAATTCCTGACTACTACAAATCACATTTTAAAGTATCCTGTTTGTGTATGAATGTGTGTTTGAAATTACCCCTGAAAAAAAGCAGCAATTACAAATAAACTTATTATTTTGCAAAAAAGAAAATAAAGCATATCCTGGGTGCTTTTTCCTATCCATCTCTTCACGGGAAGCAGCAGGAAGAGGCACAGGGAGCCTTGGTTTCCAGAGAGCTGGGACCAAGTAAGTCTGCTCTGGAATTCACAGTTTGTCTGCATAAACTGTAACATGTCTTACCATAATTCCAAGTTCACCTTTAGAAAATAAGAGCCACTGAAGCAGTAACTTCAACAATTGGGATTCCACAGAAGAGCCCTTAACTTGTGTACATTCTTTCAGGAGTGAATCCTTTCCCAGTTTCAAGTATCCACTTCTACCTCTCACTCTGTAATGAGTTAAGAAAGGAAAAAAGAAAGACCTTCCCCATTTTTCCTTTTGTGAGCCCAGTGGCCAGAGTGCCGTTCCTCCTCCCCCTGTGAAACCAAGAAATGAAAATGCTGGGCAGATGAGCACAACCCCAAGATTCCCCTTTCTTTTGCTGAGTGCTCAAAGTTTTGACTTTCAACCTGGTGCCAGTTCTTCTGATCTCAAGTGTACCGTGGCATCTCACACTGCTCACAGCGAATTAGTGCAGGGTGGTTGAGAAAGGTACAGCTGTCACAATTCCACGGAGCCCCTTCGTAATCCTCATCTCGGGGTTGTGTCCAAAGACTTCTTCGCCTGTAGCCACTTAAATGTTCTGGGGAAAGGGAATTCAAGAGAAATATTGAGCTAAATCAAGCTCTTTTTCAAGCATAACCCAAACCGACCAAAACTGAAATGACAACTACCACAAAAACAAAAAAGGAAGAACTGCCTACCTTACCCACTGAGTAAGCTTATTAGTAACCACACTACTGGAAAACCATACCTATACAGAAGCCAGATATACATGTTCCACTTTGTTCTAAACACACTGATTTTTGTGCTGTCATATGAGGATGAGGAGAAGTCCAGAACAGATGGCCTTTCTAGTTCATTACCCACAAACAGTGGATATTTAAGCTGCATTCCAGCCCCCCCAAAGAGATGTATTTGACAGCATATTCAGTGACTTCTGTCTTCTCTGTGACTTTCTTCTCTGCAAGCACTATCCATAGAATATTAAATGACTGACAAAATGGAAAAATGCCTATCCCTGGCAATATCAAATGCCAGCAACTTTAGGTTGATCGTTAGACTTTCATAAAAACTTAAAATAGAATTTCATGAAACCTGTATTCCTGCTAAGTCTTAATTCTCTCTAGCCTTAAGCTCAAAAGGGCTGTGCTCCTAGAATTCCTTTGCCGATTTTGCCTAGTTGGAAGAGTTCCTATTAAGAAGGAGGGACAGTGGATAGATAGAAGGCTACAGAGCTGACAGATTGGCCTTGAAGTTGAAGGCAAGGTAAGGAGGCTCAGAAAATCCATCTAAAGCATACTGGAAAACCCTTCCTTTTAAGTGGCAATAAAAATAGGATCTGAGGTAATACATCAATTTTAGAACGGCCAGGAAATAAAGACCTGGTGAGGCTCTGGCAGTTAATTTGGATTAAGGCTATTTTTCACTGAAAACAAACCAGGTTTATTACATTATGTATCCTTTGTGAGTCCATGAGGTCAAATAAGCACATTTAAACCTTGGATTTTGTCCTATGAGAAGACTCTAGGCCTTGATCAGAAAGGTGATCTTATGTTAGAATAAGTTTACTGGGCTCTTCAGACTATTCCTGTGACCACAAACAGGAGCTGGACATGCTACCTCACTAGATACAAACTACTGTATAGATTTTATTTTTTATAGAAAGGCTCTAAAATTCTCAATTTTATCCTTAGGACTATTCCATGAATAATATCATGGAATAGAAAAGGTTAACAAACCAAACTCTTAGTTGTTATAATCTTTCTATGTCAATTCCAAATACAGTCTTTGAAAATAGTTTTGAAAACTATGTAAATAATTAAAAATCCTCTTTGAACCTTATAAACCAGTCTGGTCACTCTCTAATGTTAAGTATAATTCTAACTAAATTTGAAGTAATGAATCACTATGAGGTAACTGACCAAAAAATTTTGTCATTCTAAAAAACTATAGAAGTCATTTAAAGAGAAGCACTATTTTAGAATGTTAAATGTGATTTCCATGAACAATCTTCTTTATAGCACATTTAAAAGTACAGTTTGTAGAAAATATTTATTTAAAAAAAGAATATTTAGGTACAAGTACGAACTAAAGAGGACAACAGCATGTATGATCAAAGGACTTGTATGAAATCCAGTTTTGCACAATATACACTAGAAACCGTATAAAGAACTGAAGTAGGTTTCCAGTAACATGTCTGTATTTTCATAAAAATGAAAAGCCTCACATATACCTTAATCAATATTGCTTGTATTTACAATACAGAAGACCAATTGCAAAAAAGCATGCAATTAAAAATAGTAAATAGAAAGGGTTTCAACCGTAAATGAAAAAGTTGCTTTTCCTAACATATTCTAATTGTACAATTCCGTGCATCTTGTTTCTTCTTACAATGTTACCTTTTCATTTGCAAACTAAGGGTGATTTAGCATATATTGTGGAATATATAAGTATTCTAATACAAACATATATTAATATTTTTAGAGACCTGTTTTCAATTGTATGGCAGCATATAAAGCTGAAGGAGCACTAGACCTTTGTGTGAAAAGCTTATCAAATCTATAACTTCCAAGTTATCTAAAAATTATTTTGCCTTGCTTTATATATAATATTACTAGAGAGCTGGCCTGTCCAATAAGGTGTCTATATATGGCTATTGAACACATAAAATGTGGCTAGTACAAATTAAGATGTGCATATAAAGCAAGCAGAAATTAAGAAAAATATCTTTAAAAACAATTTTTAGCAAGTACCAAGGATCTACTGTAACATTTAGCAGTATGCATTTGAACTATAATTTTCAGAGGTAAATTTAAAGGTGTGTTCTAGTTATGATAACTTGTATATGTTAACACACTCCAGATATACAGGTACACACCATCTGTAGCTGCTGCCTGGGATTCATGGACATCTGCCTGTACTTTGGAAGTCACACTAATTCTTCGGGCTTTTCTCTCAATTGTGCAGAGGTCTGAGGAGTCTGCATAAGAAAAAGCAAAGGTAGTGAGAGGGGATGAAATCATTCTTAAACAAGAATGAATGGACTCACAAGGACTGTTCCTGCTACCCACTTGGTGAGGGAATTTACCTTCTCTATCGCCTCACATTACCTTTCATTTGCCTGTGAGGTTAAATGCTAAACATAATGTCTTTTTACAAGCTATACAGAACATTTGTCCCAAGTATTAATTTGTGATGGAAAAATATATTTAGAGTAAAAAACTCAGTGACACCTAAATGGAAATGTGAAAGCAAACTGTAATTTAATGATCCTTTGATTAAAATAGTCTTTAAAAAAGGATTGCTTGAAAATCAACAACACATAAAAGATCTGCTTGGGTTATGTGGGAACCTGACTCAAAGGACCAAAAAAATAAAATTAAGAAGATGAAAGAAAGAGGAAAAAGAAAGAGGAAGAATGAAGAAAAAGTTAAAAGACAATGAAGACAATGATAAGATGACAGTAGTGCATTCAGAGACAGAGACCAGACTGGAATGCATAGAAAATATTACTTCTTGAAAACTGGAAGCAACTCAAAATAATACTATGTAGTGACAACCATGGGCTCCCAACTCATTTCAGGGATTTCAATTGCATGCTAGACTACTGTACCTATATGTTATGAATTAACAGCTTATTAGTGAGCAATCCTTTCATTAGATAAAAACAACAAGACAGCTAGCACACTAGATATTATCTGCCTTTAAAAGCAAAAAAAAAGACCTTGAATTTTCTAATCAGTTCTGATCCTATATGTAATCCCTCAGTACACTCCACCTTTGAAAGCATTGCTCCAGAATTCTAAGAATGGTGGTTATGTGCTTAGTTGGAATTCTATTAGCAGAGTAGGTTAAGAGTAGAGTAAATGTTTTCTTAGGTTGAAGAGAAAAGATGAAGACTCTGTCTTAGATTTGGAAAGCACGTTAACATCACATGTCTTTATCTCACTGACTCATACAAACATCTTGGAAAGTACACAGGTCAGTATTTGAACAGATCACCTCTCTGTGGTGCACAGATTAGATCTGAATATGGTCAGCTAGGCCACTGCTCAGGTCCTATGACACCCAGTTCATTCATTGTTCTTGCAATGAGGGTACAGGAGATTTGCTGAGTTACCCAAAGAGCTATATTGCTTAACTGCAGATGCCAAGTCCCAAAGGTTTCTTTTACCCCTTTTCTTCTCTCCTCTAATTCTCTACAACACTCATTACTCAGATAATCTTATACCAGGGTATAGTTAATTACTAGCAGCTTAGTGTTTTGTTTTTAAGTGAATGGTACTGTAAGCCAATTTGTACTAATTTTAGAAGTACTTTCAGAAGAATGACACTGGGTGTGGCAGTGTAAAGTTTATGATAAGACTATCTTCAAAATGGAAAAAAGTGCTTACCAGAAAACAAATCTGATTTCAAACTGAAAATCATTTCAAAAATCTGTGATTAAAGGCTTAAAATCACTTGGCAAATAATAACACCATTTATACTCTCACTAATAATATACAACATACACTTTAAGCTCATCTAAATTAAAATTTTAAAGTAAAAATTCATTCATAAGGATAGACACAGGAGTGATAGTAGGGTGACATATGTATCTACATAATGTATCAATTGTACATTTGATAAATATTTTAAAAATTACTTAAAATTGGGCCCATTGCAACTGTAAAGATTACCCAACATCAGAATTAGTAAGTTTTATTTGGAATAAATTGCCATGGAGCAGAGTCCCTTACATGCATTTGTAATTTTTTCTTTTGTAGATGGGTAAGATTTTGGAATCAGGCTTTGCTAGCTTCATTAAAAAAGATGAAATCCAGCAATGAACTCTAAGATAAGTCAGGCTTTGGATACAATGGGATGAATGGCCCATCAATTTTTAACAAATACACTACTTTGCAGGGGAATGTTGCTAACAGGGAAGGGAGTGAGGGGAGAGGGAGGAATTTATTTGGAAGGTTAGGAAAACAAGTGGAAAGCAGTCTTTCCTTTTCTTTTTTTTTTAAATTAAAAAATTTAAAATAAAATGATGTTTAACATTGTTTTCTATCCTTTTAATATTTGGAAGAATTCATTCACCACCAAACTGTGGTTCTGAAATTATGTTTGTGGGACAATTTTTTACTAGTGTATTCAGTTTTACTTACTATGTACACAGTTATTAACATTTCCTCTTTCACCTGTTTTTAAAAGTTTGGGCCTTTTATACTTTTTTAAAACCTATTTCAAAATTTTCACATATTTCAAAAATTTCAACCACTTTTCAAAAATTGGGCCTTTTATACTTTTTTCCCAAGAAATGTGTTTATCTGAATTGCACAGTTTTCTGCCACATTCCTTCATTACCATTTTTAATAGATAATCCATCTTTTATTTCTATTCGTGATAGCTTACATTTTTTTCTTTGGAGACCAGTCTACCTTGAAATTTACTGATTTTGTTTCACTTTTCTCTACTTAGTTTGTTATAAAATTCCACCATCAAAACAAACATCAAACTTCCTTCAAAGTACGTAACAACTGAGGGCCACACAGTCTCAGTTACGGAAATCTTCTTAGTACATCTAAAGCCCTAACCTTGTCTCTAGCACCTGTCCTTGCACAGGGAAAGGTATGGTTTTGTACCTAGCTCCTTGGAGATGATGCTATTCAAGAACTTTCAAGGTTTTAAGTGTGGTAGACTGCTTAAATTTTTGGTCATTTCTGATGAAGTTAGTCAATTCTTCTATGACAACGCTTGAATCATTTAGCTATAGTTCACCTGCTAGGCTTTCAGTAAGAGATAACACCTTAGAAAATATTGAGGCAAAATCAAGTTTAATGATGCATATTTTATGAACCTAAAAGGCCAAAGTAACCAATCATATATAATCCAGAGGCTTTTAGCAGCATTACATATAATGTTGTCAAATTTAGTACTTGGCAATCATCCAATAAAATTTGTTTTGACCCATTTTTAGAAACCAGTACACTATTTCAAATATAGATCAGATAAAACATTCACAGTAGTATAAAGCAATAAAGAGACCAGCCCCTAAGCTGCAATTCATAAATGAACTAGAATTTATGCACTCTCCACTATTCAATATGTCTTCATAACCAAACTGTCCATATTGCTTAATGAAAAGGATTAAAATATGACCTTTAATTATTAATTACATATTGAGACTTATAAAACAATATGGCCTATAAGAATAGGGTAGAAAACCAGTGATCAATCTACATTCAATCACATACTGTAAGATCTTGAAAACAATTTAGGACTTGTTTTGTTCTTGATGAGAAAACACTCATATCCCTATCCGTTATGCTTACTCCATGTTTATCAAGCAGTAAAAGAATTCTTATGTACAAAGTCTACTGAGGATTTTTCAAAATCTTCATTATTCTACAAGAATTTTCTTTCTGGAGTACAGTTTTTATTATGTTAATGAAATCACTATTCTGTCTTACAACAATTCTAACATTAGTTTTAATGTTTTGTAAAAAGTTAGTTTGGGGACTTTCACTATTGTCACATTGACATGGATAACTTTCTTATGAGGAACAAATTGTAATGAATAGTTTGAATGGCCATTTCTTTAGAAATTTATCTAACTTCTACAGTATTCATGCTATGACTCTACTCACCTTTTTTAGATGGCTTCGGTGGTACAACTGGGCCAGGTTCTATGTGGTCATAAAAATTACTCATGGCTTTCGGATCAAAGTTTCCTACAAAGAAAGAAAGAAAACCGCAGGGATTTAGGAGTTGTTCCTTTGTTATTTGATCTTTTTAAAAGAAAATACATTAATGAAACACGTGGGAAGAGAAAATGGTTTCCAGGGTTTCAAATGTCATTATCCTATCCTATCCTCATTTCGTTATGGTTGTGAGAGAAGATCCAAGCAAACCAGTAAACCGTGTGTATCTACAATGGATTATCAAAAGGAATATTTCTAATTTTAAGGTTAGCACTGTTATGCAGGATGCAGTACATGGGAAACAAGGAATGGTGGGCCTGTTTCGTCTAATGAAAAAACAATCTGAAAGAAGATTGTGACTCTTCTTTTTTATAATTTATCATAAAGCCACCCAAGGAAGAAGTCAAATGCATGTACCACACAACCCTGTGGGCTCATCAGTGATGATATTGTGCAAAATTTAGAGTAAACATGCCTGGAGAACTGATACAAAATTGTCTCTGGATATGCTCACTTGCTGGCTTAATATCTCTGTATCAGTGATATATCCTCCTATGACTGTATTAGGTGCTAGTTCTGATTCTCACCTTCACTCCTGTATTCTGCCTGTTGTACCCAAATCCACCTGACCTTGGATACAGAGTCTCCTGTTTTTGAGTATTGAGTTTTTCCACCAATGAAAAATTTCCTTACTACAAGTCAAATATTAAGCTGTTTCATCAAGTCATGCAATGATTTATTTGCATCTACTTGAAAATGCATCCCCTTGTTACCAAAAAAGGTTCAGAAGAAGGTATATCATATTTGGATCCCTTAAACATTTCTAAATCTTAAGTACAAAAAGACCCCATTTGGTCAATAAGTACCTAAACCATAGCTCCTTCCTTTAAAAACCTTAATAGTTCCTATTAACCAAAGTGTCATCTACTTGAATAGGCCATTTTAAAGAGAATTTAAAAATTCTTATAGCTCATGAAAGCCACGATGCTATCTGACATATTAACTGCTGCACATGTATTTCTTCAATCACTTACATTACAGTTGATGTTCTAATACGCAGCTTGCAGAAAGCTTACTATAAACATCTTAATCAAGTGACATTGATTTTCACTTTGCTTTAAAAACTACGTCAGTTAAAAAAAGTTGATGTAATCACAAAGCAGCAATGGTTGATATGCCCTGAATATTATGCACAGTGATTCTTTCACTGCTTAAAAGGTAGTAACCTACATAACAGTAATGAGACTTTTAAAAATGAGAACCTTGTTTGATAGCTCAACTTTCTGGTTCCATATTTTTAGTTCAATTTTTTGACACTGTTATACACTATCTTAACGTACTGTAGAAGCCATCTTAGCTGCCATAATTAAGAATATTAAAGTTTGGGAGAAGGTGGATTCAAACAAAGAAAAATAACAGATCACCTTTAATTTAACATAAATATAGCAGGGTCTTTTCTATTTTATGGAAGTGTTGGGGATTAAAATCCCTAGGGATTGTATACGCTATGCACACTGCACTGTATTCTCAATACAACAGTATTTCAATGCTGAACAAGGATACTTCATATTGTTTTACACAAATCATCTTCATGATAACCTAAAGCCAAGTAATAGCAAACTTTCTGTCAAAGACCAGAGAGTAACTTAGATTTTGCAGACTTGCAATACAATCTGTTACTAGTATTCAACGCTGTCCTTGTAACACAAAGAAGCCACAGACACTAGATAAACTAATGGGCATGTCTGTTTCACTAAAACTTTTATATAAAAATATAGTAGCGCCCTAGTTTGGTGAGCCTTGATTTAGAATTTAATGTTTCAGTTTTTTTCAGAATGCAGGGCATGATATACTAAGGAAACTTTCTTACAAATTCCTCCCTTTTCTATTTGTTTTCATTTAAATCTAATTCGTGGTTCCTATAATTTTATGCTTGACTCTATATAAAAGCCAAAGAGTTTTTAAAAGAGAAGCATTCTCATAAATTCCTGTTAGTTATGAAACATTAATTTTAACTGCAGGAGTATAGCTAACTAGCATATGCAGTGCATGTAATCAATGGGAGAGGCAGTAGTATATGGGAAAGAAAGTCCTCTAATCTGATGAGTTGGCTAACTGAAAGAGGACTTTTACTGTAAAATAGAGAATTTCTTTTAAAACAAAGAACTCAGATATTCTACTCTAGTCTCCCTTTTTGCCACAGTATTTTAGAAGACTATCACATAATATAAACTATGCTTAGAAATAATACCCATCAATTTAAGAAATACGTTAAATGATTAAACAGATAAATGCAATGAAACAATATAAAACAATGAGAATAAATGATCAAACTGCCAACGTAATATTTTTGACACCCTGATTCGTGAAGTGTGGAGATCTCTTCAAAGCCATTCTTATGGATAAAATCTGTCCATAAATATAGGAAACCAAAATTATTGCCATTTAAGTAGTTTAAAATACCATACTATGACTTATGGTTTACCAAATAATCAAGTCTATACCTCTAGATTGAAGGAGGTCAACTTCTTTCAGTGTACAGTCAACATTTATCTGGAGTTGTCTGTTCATGCTTCTCAATCTTGTCATTTCCTCAGGCTAGTAAGAAAGCACCCAAAATAGCAATTGTGGGAAAGTCATTATCAAGCCCAACATTTAAGAACTGTGTTTCAAGTCAAATGATCTGATTGGGTATTACCAAGAATACAGCCTTGTCTATAAGAGAGCATGTCTATGTATGTTTTTGAAGTAAAAGGTATACTGGGGACTTGGATGTGGCCACATAGTAACAAAAACTGCATGGTGGCCAGGTACAAATTGTGAACTATGTTCTATCATAAAAGGCACATGCACTGCAATAATAGAGCACAGCAAATATTTTATGGTTTTTGGTTAAAGGAAAGTGTAAACAACCTTTTAAATTAGCAATGTTCATGATTTTAGTTTTGTCTAACCTGGTAAAAATTAGTGCTTACTAACCTTTGGGTACTGGGTTTACCAGAGTTCGCTCATTCTTTCTGCTAAAAGGAGCTTTAATATAGGTAGTAAGTGTTACATGGATTTGCTGATGAGAAAACAGCAAAGAGAGGTTAAGTTTCCCAAAGGTATAAAGATAGTAACGGGTAGAGACAGGGATTATATAAATTTTCTATATAAATTCATACAGAAATATATATTTTTCTAGATCAAAAGAACACTTATATTAGCTCAATTACTAGGGTAATTTCAACTACATAAAGTAGAATACTAAACTACCTACTAACTGAAAGAGAGTGATAGAGACTAATTGATTCTATTCAGTTAAAAACATGTGTTTTGCTAAAGGTTAACAGTGCACTAAAAAGAGAAGAGAGGATATCACATGCTGCAATAGAGCAATAGAAGGAGATACAATAGAGTAAGTGGGAATGCCCAGAAACTAGCAGGGACCAAAAGTTCAACACACTGGTATAAAAAGGCTTAAGAGCAATTTCTGGATATTTTTTGTACATGAACTACTTATGTAAAAGCTTTTGATGACTGCTAATTTTACATGTGCTTTGTGCCCACTTATCTCACGACCTTACAAATGACTATCATTATTTAGTCTCAAATATTTTGAAGAATAAATATCAAACTGCATTTTAACTTAAAAAGTTCTAAGCCATCAGAATGCTAACGGATCAATAAGAATCACCTGGAATATTTAGTACGAACTGCTCTTTTTTCATTACTATGGGCAAAGTGTATGACGCTAATGTGTAAAATGCTTGCCAAGTGATATTAAAATGTTGTAAAAACACACGCTTGAACATTAACATGGATGATTTCATCCTCCTAGGAACACGTAAGTGAACCCCTATTTTGTGAGTTAAGTACGTTGTGGCTTATCCTTTCTATATGTTTTGCAATAGGAAGAATGGAGTTTTAGTCACAGTGGCCCCGAATAGTGATGCTTTGTAACTAAGCATGGACATATTAATAATCCATGTTACAGTCAAGAGGTTACTATACATTTGCTTTTAACCAAAACCATTCTCATCAATTCAAAGAGAGAGGCAGCACTTGAATTCACTCAAGTTGGTGTTTACCTGTAAGACTCTCTTCTCATAGCTTTTGATTAAACAGGGTGAGATGAGTAGCTGTTTCTGAGAAGGGTCATTTACTAAAAAGTACACTGTGTTTGCAAAGAAGATTTGGATTCACCATAATTTATAATTTAGACTTACATGTAGGACAATACCATGTCTGTAGCTCACATTTCCAAAACACAGAGTCTATGCTGTTTTGAAAAGGTAGTGGAAACCCCTTAAGTCAACTGTTTTGGAACTTTAAAAACTAGCCCCGCTGACAGCAGTACTGAAGGTCACTGATGGTTTCTGGTGCCACGGCCCCAACTGTACAGGTAGAACACAAAGCAGTGGAGCAGACCCAAAATTCAATTAAAATATATGGATTTGGATAAATAACTAACTTGGGGGAGGGGACAATTAGCAGTTCTCTCCATATTAAAATCTTATTTATCTTTAAAGGTAAACTTTAAACCTTTGCCTCCTCTATGAATATTATTAGCAAAAGGCTAAAATGTCTCACATTCATTACTCTTTGAAAGATGACATATTACTAAATATTTCATAAACCGTGTGAACAGTTAGCTAAAGAAAAATGATAACTTCAATACACGTTTGCCATCATTTGGAAAAACATTTCACTGCTACTCAAAATTTCTACAACTGTACATATAGTTGGTCAGATATGCAAATTCCAGTCTCATTAGCCAACCATTTCTATCCTATTTTTATGCAAAACTTGGCAAGAATTTTTTTCTGAAACCTGAAAGTAACAACGTGTGCATGTTAGCGAAAGTGTCAATTCTCTGGTATACACCTATACACAGGTGTGATGATCATAAAGACAGTCAGACATCTGCTGAGTACTTAATGCCACCCACGGCATACTGCATACATTGTCTTCTTCTGTGGACAATATTATAACATACTTATAACAACTCCCTTCAATGAGAAATCAATACATCCAGCAAGTGCCAGAATTATTCTGACTTCTAATCCCATATAGGTATTCCTTCAAATGAGACTCAATTAACAAACTGGAAATACTGACTAAATTATTTGTTTCTTGGTTTATTTTCCACCTACTTAGGTGGAAATAAGTTACCTTATTGCTACCTTAAAAGAAAAGGGGTTTTATAAAATGTTTCAGATTTGTGTACATATTTCAAGCAAAGATTTTCAGGATTTTTGTTACCAAGCCAGTTTATAAAGGCTCTCGCTATTTGTTGGACATTGTCTAAATTGTTTAACATACCTTACATAATTCTAAAGAAAAGCCTACATGTCTTCTACCATATATATTTTAGAGATGAGAATAAGCATAGATGTTACTTATCTGAGGATATGTGACTGACACAGTAGTGGAAGTAATATTCAAATTTGCACTTGAAAACCCACTTGCTGTCTTATGCTTCATGTACATAGTAGCTATACCTCAACTGTGTCCGACTGTCCTTCAACTTACTCTCAGTGTGCAGTCTAAACATAAGGCACTGTAATGAACTGTAATTTCTATAGGTGAGTGATGGCTACACTTGGTTTATTAAACTATTTTGTCTATTTCATTTTTAATTTTTTAAATTATACACCATAAACTATAGTTCAGGGAAGGTCTACCAATTTTTCCTTTCTAAAAAAACAATGACTTATCAGTAAAAACTCTAATATAAAATGTGGGTGCTTTTATTTGAAAACACTAATTAATGTTACACTGGACAGTTTTCTACTTCCAATTAAAACCAAGGTTCTATTCAGCAGGAGTTATAATGTACCAGGTGCTTCAAAACAAAGCTTTGACCAAAACTACTCTACTGATAGCTAAATGATTACAAGTTGCCCAACTACCCTTTGCTAGTGTCCCTCAACAGGAGGAATCGATGAAGATTTCAAATAGAGAAATTCAGATAGTTGATTTATGTCAACATCACTCTTTCATTTAGTTTTGTGATTCTTCCAGTGGTTTATGTAATCAAGCTCTCCCTTCTAACATCGCCTAAACTGAGTTAATAGCAGAAAAAGTCGTTAACTTATTGAGTATGCATCTTTCTCAAGAATCATCTTTCTCAAAAAAAAACGTCTATTGGTTCCCTGTAACAGCAGAATAAAGTTCAAGAACCTTGACACAATGTTGAAGGTCTACAGGGCACTCTACCTTTACGAACATTAATCTCTGTAAACTCGTTAGAAACTTCAGGCCTATGCAAGGAAACTTTACTTACTGTGTCTTGAAAGTAAGACTGTCCTGACTTCAAGCCTTAATTACCTTATATTCTTTTCCCTTCAAAAATAACTTCCCCTTTCCTCGCTGTCTATAATGCAGGGCAAACTCTCCAAGAAAGTATCTGCTGTCATTCTAGGAAAAGAGCCCCACATATTGGTTCAAGAGCCAGATCACCCCAGGTTTAAAGAGGGGAAGAAAATGAAGACCTTGAAGACAGACAAGATTTACACAGTTGACGCTTTGGAAGGTCATTCCAGTATTATATAAGAAAGCAGAGATGTGTACTGTTCATAAACCAGTTAATGTACAATTTCCTTCACTAAATATGAGCAAATAAAGCAATTATCACTGAAGTCTACTTCTTTTCACTGGCAGATGAGTACTGAACTCCTAACATAGTACCATATTCATAAACATAGAGAAGACAAGAATATTGAATAGTGAAAAGATCATTTAATCACAGAAAAGGTGACATGACAAAGGAGATACATTTCATAATTTGCAAAGTTACATGACATTATTAGAGCTCAACTATATTAACCAAAAAGCTAAAAATATAAAAACTCTTTACCAGACTATTTTCTTGTAAGATCATTAATGATCCACAATGAACATCTCAGTTTCTACAGTTGTACACAATGAAACTACCATGCCTTAAGATATTCTACCACTAATACTTTCTCAAAATTAGTATTTAGCTTATTTAAACTGACTTGAAACATGTAGAAAAATATATACCCTATACTTGGCACAATAATTTATGAAGACTTTTGTCATCGTATATTCTTGCAATAAATGCTATACTCTAATTATAACTGTCAGTCTTTGAAAATAATCATGAGCCTGTGTAAGTGCAAAGGTAAATAAGAAGCACTTAGTTAATCTGGCAAGAACTGTTGGGGGCATCTCTTGCTTTCTTTTCTTTTCCTTCCTTCCTTCTTTTTAAAAATTCAGCCAGGAATAGAACTTGCAAGAAAAACAAATGGCTTTGACAGAGAATGTCCATGTCTTCCTATCACTATCTATTGTAACAGATCACTTACCGTGGGGATTGCAGTGGTGCAACTGACCCTTCTGAGCCGTCTCTGCATCAGATCATGCTCCATATTGTTAACTTCAGCCTTCAGTCGCTCTAGCTCCTCTTTTTCAAATTTCAATTGCTTTGCTAACCTCTCCATTCTTGCTCGCTGATGTAACAGCAAGGCTATAGCATCACAGATAAAGTCATTGCAGAAAATAACACCAAACAAATAACAGGAGAATTTCTACATACACTGATAATGAACAGAAGACTCATCTGATTTGGGCATTAGCATTTACTCTTAAGGTCTTAGTAACACTGTGCCACATCCATTTCTGCTTTAATTCAACTCTAAACTGCAATCCAAATAGCATCACCTGTTCATACCTCTTATTCTGTTACATTTAGTTTCCTGAGAGCCTCTTTTATCTATACTTGAATCTGATAAATCCTTAAGGACCAGCGAGATGGCTCAGCAGGTAAACATACTTGTATACAGGCCCGAGTTCCATCTCCATATTCCACAAGGTGGCAGGAGAGAACTGACTCCTGAGAATGGTTCTCTGACCTTCATGTGTCACAGTAGGCCCATATTTGCATACACACACACACACACACACACACACACACACACAAAATTAGTAAATAAATACAATAACATCAGGCATTCTGAATCACAATTATAATCAGTTCCCTTCTCAAATACCGGGAGAATGCTACACTCATATATTCTGGTACAATCTGAAAGAATCTGAATAGACTTTTTAAACTTCAATTTTCCTAGATGATACAAATTTTCTTCATTAATTCCACTTTTTTGTTTTTGTTTTTTTGAGACAAGGTTTCTCTGTATAACAGCCCTGGCTGTCCTGGACTCGATATGTAGACCAAGCTGGCCTCGAAATCACAGAGATCTGCCTGCCTCTGCCTCTCAAGTGCTGGGATTAAAGGTGGGCACTACCACGCCCAGCTTAATTCCACTTCTTATGATATCACTTATGAATAGTATGGCTGGACATATGGCTCAGCCGTTAAAGGCTAGGCTCACAACTAAAAATAAATAGTATTATGGCCTTCCAACCCTCTTTAGAAGACTCAAATACTTTGATTTCACAAACCACAGTCCAAGCTGTATAAATCTTTTTCATAATACTCATTATATTTGTCTATATTTTCTCCAATGAATGATATTCCCCCAATAAAGTCATATTAGGCTACAAGGTTACAGTGATCACACTTGCAGTTTTGAATTTTAAAACAGCCAACAGATGACTTTGAAACAGTAATTTTACTTCTGTAATGCTACCACTCAATATTTAATATATACTAAGCATTTAATTGAAACTAGTCAATAGTGTTTTGTTTTCAAACAATTACTACACATGACTATAAATATTAAATTGCATCAGGCTAAACTTTACCTTGTGTATAGGCATAGTCATCTGATCCAGAACTAGAACTCCTCTGATACTTGTGACTTCCCTTGTCTCCCCCAGAGCCTGGTATAACTGAAATGGGCTGAATAGGTTCTGGTGCTGCAGAGCGTTCTTCTTGGTCCACTAAATTTAAAAGATTTTCAGTTGTTGCTCGGCCTACAGTAATTTTAAAAACTGTAGTTGGGTTTGGTATCACCCTAGGAGATGGTGATGGAGCACATGAAGGTCCAGTTGGCTGTGTATATGTAATATACACAGGATTAACACTAAATGGAAGTTTTGGTTGACTAGATATTCCTCTTGAAGGAGAACTTGAAGGTGGTATGGTGGCTGTATACAGTGAGTGCTGGTTCCTTGGAGATGGTTGATTACTGATGGGTGAAGGACTCCTAGTTATTGCTGTCCCAGGTCGTTGAGAAGGTTCAACTGTAATTTCTATCTTCTTCATGGAACCTTTGGGCAAGTTAGACGCTGGGTAAGGGAGATAGGCTACTGAATGAGTTGCCTGTTTCTGATAACTAGGAGGTCCTTGTTGATATAGGTGGGGTGGAGTAGTTGAAGGACTAGGTGGCATAAACACATGAGAGCTTGGGTGGCCCAGCTGGGAAGGTTGTACTTGATGCTGTGGAGAGCTAAATGGGGAAGGACATTGAGAAGGAGGTGGTGAATGGTAAGTTGACTGAGGAATCTGCTGTTGTTTGGGAGAATACTGAGAAGGTTGATAGTTCTGTTGATGTGGATAAACAGGTAAAGGACGTTGGTTGTAATGAGGCATTGGGCCTTGCTGTGAGGACTGCCATGGAACATTCTGAGGAGTCTGTCTTCCTGATGAAGTCTGAGATGTCTGTCTAATATAAATAGAACCAGGAGATCCGTAGAGATTGCTTGGAATTTGTGGAAGAATCTGTAAAGCTCGTGGCACAGTCTGTCCAGAAGGGAGGTTTTGGGACACTGTAACAGTAATTGGATTTGTACTATACCGAGGTATGTGCATGTAGGATGGAGGTGGCGGTGGTGAAGGCCCTTGCATAACAGATGGATTCATTCCTGTTTGCATGGAAGATGGCTGCTGAGGTGGCTGTGAAGGAGGAGTAGCTGCACTTCTGTTCTGTTCATTCATAAAAAATGGATTATAGTTGGGAGTAGCAGCCACAACAGCTGGAGCTGAGTGTGGTTCCTGAACTAAACATATCAGCTGTTTACCCGCTTCATGCTGAGGATCAATATGTCCATCACTTGAGCTATGTACCAGTGTTCGACCACCATTAAGGTGAGCTCCATCTCCTGGGTGGTAGCTACTAGGAGAATGGATACCCAGATTAATATGCAAAAGCCGATTTCTATTCATTCTATTGTCCTCTGGACTATGGTATTCCATATACAAGTATTTGCTGCTCTCTTGGGAAAGGGCTCGGCAACAGGCTTCTAGATTGTTGTTATTCTATGGGAGAAAATGGTATAAACAACATTGGCAAATTTAACAAAGCTTAAGAGTAGAAGTCAGTTATATAAACACTATCATAGTCAAGAGGAGTATTTTAACCATAAAAAACTGTCATGGTCATTTGTCCTACAAAAGGAATATTGAACAATTCAAAGAATAAGCATTTAGCTCACATTACTAGTACTACCACTACTGCTACAGAAATGTAAAGCACCTACTAATGAACATTGTGACTCAACCCCAAGTTTTCTCATTCCAAATCCAGGACTCATTTTATACTGGTTTCAGCTCAACAACTTAAAATGTTGTGCTACTCTTGGATTCACGACAATTGCTGTTACATCCATCATTAATGTTTAACCTGATAAAAATGAAAATAATCATTCTTTAGTTTTCAAAAAGCACCAGAACCACGAAATGAAAAAAAAAATATTCCTGGGGATTTTAAACAATAAAAATGTCATAGTCTGTACTTTTCTTTTATCCAAATTTATCTTCATATAACTTTAACCTGTATCATTAGGAAAGATTTAAGCGAAATCAGTAAAATGAGTAACAAGCAAAATTCCATAGGTTGACCTATGCCTTCATGATTTTGCCAGAGTTAATGAGAATTTAACAAGCAACCATATCTAGATTGCTTTACTTAAATCCAGTATACTAAGTTTATACCAGGTGAACAGCAGTTTAATATATGTGGAATCATTTTTAGTCACAAACAGATAGTAACTGTCACTTAGAAGTTTCAATGGACAGTAATCAAATACCTAGTTTAAATTTTTAAAAAAGTATAAGTCAGTCTCCACTAAAATAGAGAACTCTCAACTGTTTTATTACAGTAAACATACATTATTTACTTTTGAAATAATTAACAATTTCTTAATGAACATGACTTTTTCTGTAACTCAAACAGACATACATTATACATAGATGCATTTTACATAAAAATGAAAGGAAATACTTTACTTCTGCAGAGAATCAAATAAAACATTAAGCCTACCACAGGACATGCAATACTTGAAGAGTTCATCCACAGTCCCATTCACATGTCCAGACACACCAAAAGAAGACTGGGAAATAGCATGGCTTCACAGAGGCACAGAGCTACTTAACTGCACTAGTAATTCTAGGTTCCTGGTCTCAAGCCCTGGTGTTCTTTCTACAGAGTAATTTCAAAGGAAAGGATGTGCCAAAAACTATAACTAAGTTGGAGCTTTAGGAAGTTAATAAAACACCAAACCCATAGTTAACCAATTATCTGTAAAATGAAATCTAAGGAATTTAAAGAATTTGCTTCATGGAAAAAAATAGCTAAATTTATTTTCCTTATACAAAACACTTGAAAAGTACTACAGAAAAAAGTACTAATTGAAGTTTAGGAATAATTAGACTGCAAAATTTATTTTCTTGTCCTACCTGAAAATCATGCTGAGCAAGGGTGAGAAGTTACCTAATAAAACCATATCTGGAGTGACCGGAGAGATGGCTCAGCAGTTAAGAGTACTGGCTGCTCTTCCAGAGGATCCAGGTTCAATACCCAGCTCAAACATGGTAACTCTCAAACATTTAACTTCAGTTCCAAGGATCAAATGCCCTCTTCTGGCCTACATAGCCACCAGGAATACACATGGCACACACATGTATGAAAACACTTATAAACATAAAATAAAAGTAATTTAAGCCGGGCGGTGGTGGCGCACGCCTTTAATCCCAGCACTTGGGAGGCAGAGGCAGGTGGATCTTTGCGAGTTCGAGGCCAGCCTGGTCTACAAAGCGAGTCCAGGACAGCCAGAGCTGTTAAACAGAGAAACCCTGTCTCGAAAAAAAACAAAAAAAAAAAAAAAAAAGTAATTTAAAAAATAAAAATAAAGCAAATCTGGAGCCAAAGAAATCAGGTTGACTGCCAACTAGCATGTGTCAGTGACAGATACTGGAAAGAAAAATATATAAAAATAAATTATTTCAAATGTTTAACAAATGTATGAAATTACGAGAGAACATACTTTAGTATGTAGTATTTTTTTGAGTAACCTTGAAACCTTATGCTTTACTTAACAAATCTAGGAGCCTAATAGTAACCTTATAATAATGATCCTAATTCAAACAATAAAAAGTTAGACTGTCAACATATTTACAGGCATATCTAACTAAACATATGAGAAATTATAAAGAAAAAACTTAAACCACAAATACAGCCTACGGAAATATTATTGTTATAGAACTACTGTAAAAAACAACACTACAGAGTAGACTCAAATGTCACATTTGACTTGGTAAATATTTTAACAAAAGATGAATTAATGTGTCAAAGAGAGTCCGAAATTGTTTAGTGGGATACAAAGGTCATAACTTTTTTATGAAGAACTACGAGAGATTGAACCTTGGTCTTTACATATGTCTATCACTAAATTATATCCCCAGCCTTCTATTTCATTTTTGAAACGGGATTTCATTAAGCTCTCC
>CAJQZJ010035647.1:1128296-1140128 GCA_907164525.1 Lophiomys imhausi | reverse complement strand
GGGGAGGTCAGGTAATATTTTTCCTGGAGCAAATTCTCTATTTAGAGCTTGCTTTGTGTCAGGCTGACCTTGAACTCTGAGATCTGCAAGTTTCTGTCTCTAGTGTGTTGGGATTAAGGGTGTATCCTCAAATGATGGGATTAAAGGTGTGTACTATCACCACCCTGTTCCTTGTAACTCTAGAATTTATAAGACTACTAAGTCCATAGTGATCCTCCTGTCTCTGCTGGAGTTAAAGGCATGGGCTAACACCTCACATTTCTTATATTTTACCTTAGCTCCAAATTTTTCAACTCTTGGAAGTTTAGAAAACCAGGTTGAACTGTAGTAACCTTTAATTTATTTACAGTATTTTAAACCTCTTATCTGCATTTTAATGCCAATCCATGAAAATATCTTTTATATCTACAAAAAAAAAACTTTTAAGCTGCTATCACATGTGTGTAAGCTATGTGGCCATCTGTAGTCTAACATTCTAATCTGAAATTAAGAACATTTTCCTTTCATGCCAGTAAGGCAAGTATACCTTTGGTAAATTATAGTTTAAATTTTTATATGCTATTTTTATTATATTTTTTAAGATTATTAACTCTTTTCTTGAAATAGTATTATTTTGTTTTCCCAAGTTACTTCTAGAACATAGTTTCATCCCTCCTCCCCTCCTGGCCCCTCCCTCCCTCCCTTCTCCACTCCTGGCTCCTCTCTCCCTCCCTCATCCCTCCTGGCCCCTCCCTCCCTCCCTGCCTCCATCTCTCCCTCATTGTTCCTCTACTTGGTAGTCTCCTTCTCCTCAAGTGAGGTGGGCCCTCACATATCATACTCCCTCAGATCTTCAGTCATGTGAGGGCCAAGAGCTTCCACTTGTACTGGGGCTTGATATGACACACCACCTAGGGTAAGGTGTTCCTCTAACCTGCAGGAGACTCCATGACTCACTGGTGGGTGAAAATTTTCCTAGGATAGATACGCTAGGTATCTCTCTATTTGGGTTGTGAGTTGTAGGATAGTTATCCTGTGATGTATGGTTAATATCCATTTATAAGAGAGTACATAACATGTTTATCTTTCTGGGACTGAGTCAGATAACTTAGGATAAGCCTTTCTAGCTCCATCCATTTGGTTTCAAATTGCATGATTTCCTCTTTTCTGGTAACTGTGTAGTATTCCATTGTATAAATGTACCACAGTTTTTTATCCATTCTTCAGTTGAAGGACATCTATGTTGCTTCCAGTTTCTGGCTGTTACAAATAAACCTGCTATGAACATTGCTGAGGCAATGTCCTTGTGGTTTCATTTCGAATCTTTTGGATATATGCCCAAGATTGGTATGGCTGGGTCTTGAGGTAGAATTATTCCCAATTTTCTAAGATATCTCCAGATTGATTTCCAAAGTGGTTGCACAAGTTTGCCCTCCCACCAGCAACGGGGGAGTGTTCCTCTTTCTCCACATCCTCGGCAGCATGTGCTATCATTTGAGTTTTTGATCTTAGCCATTCTGACAGGTGTGAGATGGAATCTCAGAGTTGTTTTAAGTTGCATTTCCCTGATGACCAAAGGTGTTGAACATTTCTTCAGGTGCCTCTTCGCCTTTAGAGATTCCTCTTCTGTGAATTCTCGGTTTAGCTCTGTACCCCATTTATTGGTGAGGTTATTTGATTTTTTGGTGTTTAATTTCTTCAGTTCTTTATATATTTTGGATATTAGCCGTCTGTCAGATGTTGGGTTGGTGAAGTTCCTTTCCCAGTCTGTAGGCTGTCGTTTTGTTTTAAGGACAGTGTCCTTTGCCTTACAGAAGCTTTTCAACTTCATAAGGTCCCATTTATTTATTGATTATTTTAGCACCTGAGCTATTGGTGTTCTGTTCAGGAAGTTGCTACCAGTGCCAATGAGTTCCAGGCTTTTCCCCACTTTCTCTTCTGTTAATGTTATTGTGTCCAGATTTATGTTGAGGTCTTTGATCCACTTAGACTTAAGTTTTGTACAGGGTGATGAGTATGGATCTATTTGCATTCTTCTACATGTTGACTTCCAGTTAGACCAGCACCATTTATTGAAGATGCTTTCCTTTTTCCATTGTATGGTTTTGGCTTCTTTGTCAAAAATTAGGTGGCCATAAATGCGTGAGTTTATTTGTGGGTCTTCAATTCATTTCCATTGGTCAACTGGTCTGTTCCTATACCAGTACCATGCTGTTTTTATTACTATTGCTCTATAGTACAGATTGAAATCCGGGATGGTGATACCTCCAGATGTTCAGTTTTTGTACATGATTGATTTAGCTCCTCTGGGTTTTTGTTATTCCATATGAAGTTGAGAATTGTCCCATCCTCTTACCCTCTCCTTCCTCTCTCACCCATCCTACCCCTCCAATGTGGAGTGTCCCTACATATCAGCCCCCCTCAGTTCAACAGTCATATGAGGGCTATTAGCTTCCTCTTGCACTGGGGGCCTACACAGCACACACACACACACACACACACACACACACACACACACACACACACGTGTATATATATACATATATATATGTGTATATATATATATATATATATATACACACATATATATTGGTTTTTTGAGACAGGGTTTCTCTGTGTAACAGCTCTGACTGTCCTGGACTCGCTTTGGAGTCCAGGCTGGCCTCGAACTCACAGAGATCTGCCTGCCTCTGCCTCCCCAGTCCTGGGATTAAAGGTGTGTGCCACCATACCTGGCACAACATATTTATTTTTATGCTTGGAAATGAGCATAAATTTCCTTCTAAGCTGTTAACATAAGTGTGTGTCAACCTGATCATGGTGTGATATTTTTGATGTTGTTTTGTTGTTGTTGTTGTTGTTTCTGTAGTTTCCCTTTGTCAATCACAGGTTTCAAATTGCCGTGTTGATATCTATTTTTTTAGCGTATGATTTGTTTGTCTAGGGTTACTTACTGAATGACTCTTCCCATATTGGCTATGTGTTTTCTGGTTTTGTTATACCATAGAGAGGCTATGTGTTTTGCATCTCTCCAGCTCTATTCTCCTTTTTTTAAACTTGATGCTCATCACACTGTGATAAAAATCAGGAGGTAGAAGCATTATCTGATGATGTTCTTTGGTAGATATTGTGTCTCTGAGACTTGGAGCAAGGCTTTAGAAAATGCTATTGCCTCTGTAGGTTTGGCCTGATGCTTTTTTTGCCTTTCCTTTAGAGGTGGGGCAGGAGGGATGGTTCCTTTGATTTGTTCTCTCCCCCAGCTCCAATGGGTATTCACTGGTACCCTAAAATGAGACTTTTTTCTGCTCTTCCCCATATAAACACAGGCTTTTGTTATGTAGATTAAGTAGGAAATATGCTGTGGATTGAATAGACTTTGAATAGTCACTGTTGTTCCCCTCCTCCTTTAGCTAGTAGTATGGTAGAAGATCTACCAGAATTATGTATGAAATTTCCTATAAATTCTTAGTGAGGGTTATAGAAAAAAATCCACAAAGGAATAATGTCTTCTAACCAGCCTATGCTTGTCCTTTAGCAATTCACAAAAATCATTTAGCTGAATCCCCTTTCCAATTTACATGGGATGTAACAGTATCTACCCCAAATTAACAAATGTTATGTCTTATAAATTCCCAAATGGACCTGAATTTCCTCATATTTGCAGCTATATGTTGTCCTAGTACCTCAGTGTTGTGAAGTTCAACAAAAATTATTAATTTTCTGTTAAGTTTGTCTAAATTGTCCTTATACAGTTGGGTTGTATAAGAACTATAGTGCTCTATTTCTCTAAACCAAAACCAGAAGTCCTTACTGAAGGATTTAAAAATATAATATCATAACTTATTTGTGTTAGGAGCTTGATTTGACTTCAGATAAAGATGCATTACAGATGCCTGTGGATACAACAAATGGAAAAGTAGAGAAACCTGTTGCATTTGTTCAAAGAAAACATGGCAGCTTGGTTTGGCTACCAACAGCAGAAACTAAAAGGGACAGATATTTCAGAACATCCTTTTCTTTTTATTCTGTCACTTCTTTTGCTTTTTTTTTGTTTTTAGAGTGTGATTTATGGTACAATAGAAAAGGAGAGGTTGATAATTAAGTTCAGGTAAGAGACAGGAGCCATATCAGTTATCTGGACAAGGAAAATTTAATGTGAATAATTGATAACTAGTTACCGAATTATCTACTAAGAGAAGTGAAATGTTTCTAGAGGAGTATCAATTTGGAAACCAGCTACTATCGCTAGGGCTGAAGAGAACAACCACAGAAGGAAAACTTGGAAGTGAGTATTATCACAAGATATGAGATTCAGACCTTGTTGGGGAATTGTGGGTGTATCCCAGTGGAGGATGGTACAGACTTGAAATAACAAGCAAAAAGCCATTGTGTGTTTGTCAGAGGAATTTTCTATAAAGCTGTGTGCTGTGGTGCTGGCAAATTTACTACTTTTGATATTTGTGTTAAGTTCTAAGTAAATATTATTATCTTTTGGTTCAACTATTCTATTGCAACTATTTACTCAAAAGAAATGAGAACAGATTTACAAAGAAACATGAAAGAAAGTTCTGAGATGATTGAAATGCTCTCTGTCTTTTATCACACAGTGTTGACACTACTTGCCAAAGCTTACTTTTTAAAAGGTTTTGAAAATTCACTCCACCTGCTTTCCAGTTTATTTCCAAAATATTTCCATTTTAGTCATTGTTCCTGGAGATGGGGAATGTAGACATATAAGAACGGATAATCAAGCATAAAAGTATAAAATGTTAATTTCAAATTTATTTATTTCAAGAGAAACAGAATTAATTAGTATTGTTTACGGCCTGCCTATTTAAATTTTTTAATAATAAGTTGTTGGTTTTTTTCCTGAAAAGCTTAGCTTCTTTAATATTAAGGCAGGATAGACTGAAAATTGTCTTTGGTCAAGGTTAGACTTTTTCTGGGGGTGCAGGATTATAGGGTAAAAAAATAATTCATCTATGAGTTTCTCTTCCTGGTATTACTTTATGCAATTTTAGTCATCTTGAGGCTCAACTGGGATCAAATATTCTGGGATAGTATCACATACATGTCTGTGTTACTATTGATGTTGCTGTGCTGCGTATATCTTGCAAAAGGATCTTAGGGGATTTGTCAGAAAAAAAAAATACAAGAAAGCAGCAACTGAACAGATGGCCTTGCCATGCCATGCAAGAATGAGGACTGGAGTTCGTTTCTCTAACATCCATACAAATGCAAGATGGGGAAGGTGGCCCATCTCTGATCCTAAAGCTTAGGAAACAAAAATAAGTCACCTCCATAGAAAACAAGCTACATGGAGTAGCCAAAAGACAAGTTCTGGGTTCAACTGGAACACCTTGCCTCAAAATATAAATAAAGTGGACAGCAAATGGGGGAAGGCACCCAAAGTCAATCTTGGGCTTCCGCATGCTCATGAAAATTTGTGTACATGTGCCAACAAACATATGCCCACACACAGGCAAACACACACACACACACACACACACACCAAACAGACATGCACATGAAAAACAGAAAACAGTATGATCAAATATGTTTATCCTTCTCAGGTCTCTGATGTGGTTGAAGACTAGATAATTACAGTCTTACAGTTAAATTTTAAGTTGTTTAGGAATTAAAAGGATGTTCTAGGTCTAAGAAGATGTTTTTTAAAGTTGGTAATGCAAGTTAGAATGGAAAATGAGTTAGGTATAGAACTTTAAACTCATGGAGATAGATAGATAATGGAATACTAATATTAGTTGCCAAACATGTATGGACTTGACATTGGGAATGTATGTTATAACTTATAATTTTCATAATTGTGGCCTAATTATTCAAAAAAAATTATGAGTTCTGGGAGAAGGGGAGAAGGTGGAATGATGAGGATGGGAGGGGTGGAGGGAGAGGATTGTGATGGGGATGGAGATATAACTTGAAGTAATAGATAAACATAAAAAATAACCTCAAAGGCTAAAAAAGGAAAACTGTTGAGCAGAAGACTGTAGGGGTTAGATAAATTAGATTTAGAAAATATATAGGAGTTTCTGATACTGTCTCTTAATTCGGGGCCTGAAGAGCATTATCAGCATGAAGTCAGCAAAAACAGGAAAGACTCAATAGACTGAAAAACAAGTATGAAGTCAGCAAAAACAGGAAAGACTCAATAGACTGAAAAACAAGTTTGAAGTCAGGAAAACAGGAAAGACTCAATAGAATTGAAGAAACAAAGTATCTGGCCTGACATTGTTTTCAGCTGCTAAGTGGGCGGAGCCAAAATTAAGCTGAAACAGAGTTCCTCCTATTTGAGGACAGTGCGTGGAGCCCAGAAGAGAAGAGGCCCCTGATGCTAGAGAGCTCCAAGAGTCCTGCTGAAAAAAGGGCTGGCCATTGATGGCCAGCTCTCTCCCTGAAGCAGAAAGAAGCCGGTGAGCAAAGAAAGCCTGAGCAAGACACCAAAAGGCCAAGGACTGGACCCTGTGGCTCAGCTTTTGCCTAGAGGGGTTTGATCTGTCCAAACAGTGGCCTAAAGGAAACTGTGCCTGACTTTAAGGACTGAGGCAGAGCAGCTGTGTTCCTGATTCAAAAGAAGTAAGTTGGCCTGCAGACGGCTGGGGTCTCCCACAGAGAAGAAAGCATGAAGCCTTATTTAAGGTGAGACTGCAATAACCAACTACCCTGACGAACCTGCATCTGAGAGATCCAGAAAAAGGACTGCTAAGTGCGTTAAGGAATCTACAACAAAGACTGTGTTCCTGACAACTGAGGACCTGCCCCAGAGACTGTATCATTCTAAAAGGTTATGAAAGTAGTTGTTATAATTATCAATAGGTTTAGTGGATAGGTTAAAGGGGTTGTAGGAATTTATAGGATTAATAGTTAAGAAATTGTTGGTGTTTGTTATAAGTGAATTTAGTAATAAATAAATAAGTGTTAAATAGTTAAATAATAATTTAAAAGAGCACATGTAAAATGTAAACTTAAAAGACGGTACAACAGGACTCAATGCCCATTCAAACCCCAGAGATGTGGGCAGGTCCCAGAAACACAAAGCATAGGAACTTGGGGGACAGTTTGAAAAGAATCAGAGGAATAAAAGCTGAGCTCTTCATCTCAGGCATTGCAGGGCTGAGACACTCTCTATTACAGCAAGGATGAACTGGTCAATGACACCAAATGGCTTTAAAGAACGTTTTAAACTTTCCTTCTGGGCCAAAGACTACATTTGTAGGATTCAAACAGCCTTGAAAGGCCTATGACAGCAGGTTCCAAAGTCTGGCCCTTTCTTCCTAGACACAATGTCAGACACATAAAATCTCCTGTCATGTTACATTTTATATTTTGAAATATGGAAGCATATTTTAAATACTCTTAAGGCATTTATTTATTAATTAGTTCTCTGCCAGAATTTCACATTAGCTTAAAATTCAATTCAGTCTTTACATTTCTCTGAGGTTGTCACCTCATGTATTATAAACCCCCTCCTGCATCAGCCAGTATGACCAGCATCTACATGAAGAGCCCCATGGGAGGGGTGGAGGGAGAGGATTGTGATGGGGATGGAGATATAACTTGAAGTAATAGACAAACATAAAAAATAACCTCAAAGGCTAAAAAAGGAAAACTGTTGAGCAGAAGACAGTCCTCAACACACAAGCACTTTACCAGCTTATGTCATATTTTGTAATTCCCCTTTGACCAGAGAAAGCCACATGCCCTGTCTACTGTCTATGAAGTGTGGTTGTGGGAAATACAAAAGGGCATGGGCAAGGTGGTGTGGTGCATATAGGCCCACTAATATCACAATCAATTTCAGGAAATTTGAAGCAGTGCTATCTTCCTACAGGTAGTAAATAGGGACAAAACCAAACAAGAATGTACCCAGTCATTCTCTTGGTGTAAGGGTGGGTGGGACACCACATCATTTTCTTAAGAAACCAGGATGCATGCAATTTTCCCCATATCATGAAATTCTAAAGTCAAAAATCTGAAAAATATGTGTGTCATAAAACATTTTTGGAAGTGAGGTCTTACTAGGAAATTATAGTGTTTAACAGCTTCTAAAACGTGTTAACTTGAACCTTCTGCTTTGAATGAACATATTTGTAAACAGGAGAATGAACCATATGACCTTTAATGTTCTTTTCCAGTCCTGAGATTTGATGAGGAATCACTTAGTAATAAGTCTACTACAGCTCAATCTCTCCTGACTGAGAAAATGCTCTTCTTTCTTACAAGCACATACACATACGCCTCTTACAAAGTGCAGCTCTGAGACAAATGACAGTTCTATTTCATAATATCTGTCTTCTGACAGAAGAGGACCAGCTCTTGAGTTATTGCCTCATTAGGGAAAATAAAATCATTGACAACTCCCAGCATTGTGGAAATGAAAATATTGCAACTTTCCTTTCCAAAGGTTATTTTTGACTTTCATTTTTCTTTGAGCATCAGAAACTTGTTATCCTGGAGATTTTTGTATTGTTTTTCCAGTGCTGGAGATTAAATTTAGTGCCTCATGAGTGCTAAACAAGCACTTTGCTACTAAACTGTATCCCCAGACTAAGAAATTTAGATTTCCTAACTCCTGTGTCCTAACTATGTTGATAGACTGTAGAACCAAATGCTAGAGGTTGAATGTGGGAAAACTGCAGGCATGGCCAAAGATGGGCAAAAGATGTAAGCTTATGGTTCATAATGATGAAAGAGAAAAACATAAGTAATTTTCATTGTTCTCTATAGAATTCTCTCTTAAAGAAAAATTCTCATTCCATAAAGCATCATGAAAAGACAGCTTTGCTAACTCAGAATTAGATCTCTGTGTGCTTTTATTTGTTCTGCCTACCCAGCAAAGCTTATGTACAACTTAATTGATTGCCTGAGTGTTCAAAGGTTATGGATCAGTCACTTGGGCTGCCACTCATGTCACATTGCAAGCCTGGGAGTAGTGACAAAGGCTTGTGATCTTTTTTTCATGAAATCAAAATGGCTTATTGTTATATTTGGAAGGAAAACAGAGTGAAAATAAAATGCTATCGAGCGTACTTAGTGAACATCATTTCTATGTGACAGTAGCACATTTTCAATAATGAGGCCATCAGGGAAAGGATAGCGAGCAAGAAGGGTGCTTCAGTGAAAGCTCTGCTCAGTGAGCCAGCTCAGCTGGTTGAAGTGGACCCCCAAGCCCACAGGGAGAAAAAATGGGGTTTTAAAACCCAGTGTGTAACACTTACATTTACTTCAAGGAATAAAATGTTTGTCAAGCCCACTCACCAGCTTCATCCATTACCTAGGCTATTCGTGCTAGTAAAAATGTCACAAATAGATAATGGGCATTTTTTGGGAACTGAGCTTGGTTTTCGGTTATTGTGGCATTCTATATCATCCTTCAATAAAAGGGAATTTTACTTTTGTAAGATATTCATATTAGAGGAAGTCATATGAGATTGCATTTGAAATTTGGCCCCCAAATGGTAACTTCACATAGTTCTTATAAGCAATTAGTTTGTGCTGTTTTTACATTTGTGGATTTAGTATTTTATATTTGTAGATAAAAATACATTATTAAATTAACATTCCCAGTCCTGAACTATTAGATGAGGATTTGGGGGAAAGTAAATAGCACTACATCAACTTCTATAAAAAATAAAATCTAGATATTACTATAATACTATTACATAAGTTTAATGTTTATATTATAATATTATGTATGTAGACATAGATACATTTATGTGTGTGTATTTAAGAAAAGCGTGGTGGCATGTGTCTGTAATCCCAGACCTTAGAATCTGAAACAGGAGGATCTCAAGTTCAAGCCAACCTAGGTCTTTTTAGGAAATTTTAGATCAGCTTTTCTATATAGTGAGAACTTGAAAGAATATTTACATAATTAGGGTGGGAACTAACACAGTTCTTACAAATAAAGCAGGGTATGTCACTGACAAGTTGAAGACCTTTAAGATCAAAACACCAATAGATCTCCCTTAACACCAATAAATAAAATTATGTTTTTTGAAACTGGATAAATGTTCGTGACATAGACAAAAAAATAAATAATAAAAAAGCTATGACATTCTGGATGGTGACATCTGTAATCCAAATATTCCAGATAAGCAAAGAGTATCATGCATTCAAATCCAGCCTAAGATAACTAAAGAAGCCCCATCTAAAAACAAACAACAAAAAAGATGAGACCTTTAATGTTAGAAAAAGTATTGTCAAGGAAGAAGCATTTGGGAAGCTGAGGCAGAAAGATCATAAGTTCATGAATAGACTGGGCTTCATACTGAGACCATGTCTCAAAAAGGGAAGGAAGGATTTAAAGCAACATGATGGAAAGAGCCTTCTTTTTAAGCACTAAATTAAAAGGAATGACAATATAAGAATTAGTAAGAATATAGGGCAATAAACACTTTTATGTCTATCTAGAGAGATAAGGTTATATTTTGTGTTTTCTAGTGGATAAATAATAATTTGTGGCAAAGCTATAAACTTATGTGTATCCTCTGAACCCACAATTAATATATGTCTGATGAATCCTAAATTCTACCTTTTCCAAATCATTTTAAAGATGAAATCACCAAAGTCCTTGAAATATTATCACAGTGAAGTTTCAGAAAGTAGGCAAATGTACTTAAATAATAGAATTGTTCAGAAATATTAACACATAGAAAAATACAAGGCCAGGAATAAAACCATGTTATGAAAAATACTTCTGGGCACTAGGAAGGTATGCTATTTACAAGAAAGAGATAAGAACAAGCTATCATTGAGCTTGTGCACTGTGTAACAGAGTAAGAATGAATTTATATCATCATTAAAACTAGACAGCAGAACTGGTACATTAGTTTCTGTTCTTGGCCAATCACCTGACATCCAGTAACGTCTGAGAGACATGCTATTGTCACTACCTACATAGAACTTAATTCTATTCAAATTTCAACTTAATACAAAATGGATTATTTCAAAACATTTTGACAGTTTTAATTGTCATGGGAGTGACAAGGTTAGGAGTAGTGAGATAAATCCTACTTTACCAATCTGATCATCATCATCATCATCATCGTTGTCGTCACCATCATCATCATTATCATCCCATTGTATTCCCTCCCCTGCCCCCAACACAATCCATTTGCATTATTTTACTTTTCTTCTCCTTATATATCAACTTGTAACACTTCTAGAACTGACAGATTTCTTGTTTTATTGTCTGTCTCCCCCTACTGGTAGGAAGGCAGATTTTTGTTTTGTTTTGTTCTGTTTTGTTCATATCACTGTATCCTTAGCAGCATAAACTATAACTGGTAAACAATTTCAGGACATCAATAAATATTGATTAAATTAATGAATGTGTAAGAGATCACATTTTCTGTGTGTATGACCCACATCAGACTCCTCAAATTCAATTGTTAAGGATACACTTTAGGAAAAGGGAGATAATAAATAGACAACAGGAGGGGCCTAATCAGTGGGAGATGGTAGAAATTCACCCTCTTTAAGTTAACAATGATTCTGAGGGTGTTTGAAGAAAGTTGATCAGTGGTAAGGTGCCCAGATGTTTCTTTAAATGTGAGTTTATAAGCTGCCTCTGCTATCCTACTAATTTCTCTCCTGTTGCGCTATCTGCTGAATTCACAGTAAGGCTACAAACAAAGTTTATTTGCTTTCCTCTAGGTTTAAGGTTGATGAGTATTTCTTGAACAATATCGAACTCTGTATCTGGGATTGTCTCAGCAAAGAGAATAACTTGGAAACTAAGCAAGTATCCATAACAAACATCACTTCTGCTGGACTTTTTAAACACCCGTGCTTGTACACACACACACACACACACACACACACACACACACA
>CAJQZJ010035647.1:1116068-1128286 GCA_907164525.1 Lophiomys imhausi | reverse complement strand
TTTTTTCATAATAGTTTATTAATTGTTTGACAATTCTATACAATTTATTTTGATCATATTTAATCCTGACTTCTCCCAGATCTAATTTCCACATCCCTCATTCATCCCCAAATTCATGTCCTTTTAAAAATATAAATATACATAACTAAGTCATTTTCATATATTCCTGGGGATGAAGCCATCCACTGGAGCATGGTAACCCACCTCGAGGAAAACTGACTCTTTGCCCTAGCAGCCAGCAACTGTCTATAGACCTTCATTTAGGTGTGGGGACTCATGAATCCCTTCATACTCCATGCTAAAATGTTGCCTTGGTTGATCTTGTACAGGTTTGTGTAAGAATCCATAGCTATTGTGAGTTTATAAGTACAAGAGTTCTTTTAAAGTTAGAAAATGCATCTATCCTATGACCCAATAGTTCTGTGCCCAAGTATGTATTGCAGATAAATAGAGACATATGTCTACAGAGAGATTTGTTTGGGGTTTAATAGCAGTTTAATCATAGCCTTATTCATAAAAGCTCTATTCATAATAGCCCTATTCATAATAGCCCTTTACTAGAAATCTAGAAACAATGTGAATTTCCACTGAGGAGATGTGTGTGTGATGGGTGTGATGGACAACTACTCAGCAATCAAAAGAAATGAAGTGTTGATATGTACACAAATTGAGTAAGTCTCATCAGCATAAAGTTGAATGAAAGAAAGTAAATGAAAGCAGCACATCCTATGTAGGTTTTGTTAGTGAAAACTTTTAGAATAGACAAAAAAATCTTCAGTGATTAAAAAGATCAGTGTCTGGCTGGACAAACAGGAGTGTCAGTGATAAGAGGTTTTGGTTTGGTTAAAGGAAAACAAAAGAGTTTTCTGGATATGGACAAATTGTTTTATATTATGGCTCTAATGATTTTGTCTATATTTACCAAAAGTCACTAAACTATACAGTTGATAACACAATAATGTTATCAATAGTGCCTCAATATTTGACAGAATGATTCATTCTGGTTTCCAGGCAAGAGTTTAGGAAATATTTTCTCTCAATATGCAAAGGTTAATACTGTATCAGCCTCTCCATACATCATGAATATGCATTAGCAAGCTAGAAGAGATGGGCTCTTTTGGCCTACCTCCTGCTGTCTTTCTCATTAAATTCATCATTCACTGAGTGTTTCAGCCTGCAAGTCAGTATGTTGGACACTATTGAAGATACAAAATTAATAATTCAGAATTCTCACTCCTAAGCTGCTAATGACTTCTTACCTAATAGTGCCTAAAAATAGTAGTTATGAAGCCTGATCATTGTAAAATAAAGAATAACTAGACAACATAATGTCAACTTAATATATACTTATTCAAGACTGGGGAATGACATGACAGTCTATTGGAGGTCATATTTATGTATATTTGCTAAGCCTGGTAAGGAGGGACTTTCAGAGTGTGGTTTGCAGTCTCAAATGGATTATCAAGAATGGAATTAATACCCTTCCACAAGAGAGTGAGGGCAGTGTTACCTGCTTTCTCCTAAGACAAGTGACCAAGAAAGTGGAGGAGGAGACCCAAGATGTTGGCTAATCAAATATGAGCACCTACACTGAGACACAGTGATGAGGATAATGAAGAATAGATAATAGAATGGCTAGGTCTTTTTTCAAGAGAGTTGTCAAACTGAAAGGACAAACATTGAAAATAGATCGTTTTGATGGCTTCATAAAATATTTCTTTCTCCCACAAAGTACTGTGTGAACAATTTTGTTCCTGCACTTCTTGTGGTCCACTGTCCTCTAAGTTGTAACTTTGTGGTTTAGAGCCTCTACTTTGCAACTTTAAGGTCCCTCTAGTGCCATTCATTCAGTTAATAGACAAGCACATAAATTACATGGAATATTTTATGCCTTAACCCGAGAAGTGACTTGTATCATTTCAGTTCACAGTCCAAGAACAGGAACTGAAATAATTCTACACTATCTTAACCATAGCAAAGCTATATGCTATACACTAAGCAAATATAAAACTACAAATGCTGACTGTATGACTATTCAAGGGTAGCCAAAAAAAGATATAGAGCAGAAAGTAGAGAAAAGATGAAAGCATTCTCCTCCATGTGTAGAAAGTACTGTACTCATAAAGAAAGTAATATGTCACAGACCATCAACAATTGAGACCAGAAGAGGAACCCTATGCTGCAAATGCTGGGTCATACCAAAAAAAAAAAAAAAAAAAAAAAAAACAAAAAAAAAAAAAGAACAAAAAAGAAACCCAATGCTAAAAAAGCAGGGACAAAAAAAAAAAAAAAAAAAAAAAAAAAAAAGCTAGAGAAGAAAATGGCACAAATGTGTATCAGGGTAATTCTGTCAGAGACCCAATGAAGTGGACAGTATACTTTGAGGGGCCTCAGCCTGGAGTTGGTGTGGTGCTCAGAGTAGAAGAGGTTGTATTGGGTTGGTTAGATTGAACTGCTGAAGGATATAGACACTAGTTTGATATACTACCTATCTCTTGATAGGTAGTTCTTACATTATTGTTTGGATATTTTGTTTATTTGTTTGTTTGGTTTGAAGTAAAGATGAGGAACATAGCTATAGAAGTACAATATGATCTAGAAATTTCATTCTGAATATTACCCAAAATAACCAAAACCAGGCAAAATTTCACAATCGGCAAAAATAGAATCAAACTATCTTTTAATAGATTGGTAGATAAAATACAATATATACATGCAATGATATAAAATAGCCTTAAAAGGGAATGGAATTTTTTTTATTCTTTAACATAGTTTTATTTGTGCAACAAAAAGCATAAATATGCAAAAGATGTAAAAAATTAGATTTTTTATCAGAATAAGTCCTTAATAGATAGATGATCATGTTTCCTTATTACTATTATAGAAATATGATATAGTATGTTTTCCATTTCCAAATAAATAGAAAAAACATTCTACAACAATTCAAACTCAGGAATGCATCAAGGATGATTTTTGGTATGTGAAAGTGATCTATGCCCAGAGTCAGGTCACGACACAGAAATGTCATTGTGAATTTTTGCCAAACTACAAACAACCATAAGCTAAACAGCATAGAAAGTCTTTTTAAAGGTAACCCAAGCCACTTAAGTAAGCAAACAAAAAGAACAAAATAAAACTTGTAGGTAGCTACCCTACTAAAATTTAAGAATTGTTGTCACTATTTTTAGTCTCTATCCAACTTTCTATGTAAATGTTTGTCTCCAAATACTATTGTTTTTTTCTTGCCTCAAGAAAAAATATACACCTCATTTAAGGGAATGGAATTCTGATACATGTTTCAGCATAGATGAACTTTGAAAGTGTTATGCCAAATGAAAGAAGCCAGGCCAAAAGAAAAAAACATGTGACTCCACTTACGTGTGGCTCGTAGAACAGACAAACTAATAGAAAAGCAAATAAAATAGAAATCACCAGTGGCTATAAAGAGGGAGTGATAATGGATTATTATTTAATAATATTGTTACAAAAACTAATACATATATTTCTAAAAATTAGAAAATAATGAGGGACACAGCTTATCCAATAGAGAAATCATCTTTTAAGAACTAGTTAAATATTCCAATAAGGGGAAATCAAGTTAGCCTTGTAAAACAAAGAATTACTTCCGCTTGGCATTGCATAGATTCAAGCATGCAAATTAGTAAGAAGAGTATTGAAGGAGCACAGGGAACAGTGAATATGGGCAGAATCATGAAAGTGCATGCATGGTTAGTGTATTTAAACCAGGATGCTTTGACAACTTCATTGCATCCCCTGTTTTCCCCTGATGAGGGCACTAATGTTTTCCTTTTGGAACAGTGTCGGTTAATTGCTGGTTGTGCTATACTTTCCAGGCCTGGAGCACCTTGTTAAATATGAGAAAGCATAACCTTCAGTTACTGTAAATGAGTATTTTCTCCTCCTCCACACAAAATTCTCATAGCTCTGTAGTATACACACGTTAACTTTAACAAGGATATCCATCCACAAGAAAATCTGCCTCTGTATTGTGAAACACATAGACAGATTGTGATTCTGAAATGTTAATGAATACTTTTACTCCCTCTTTACTCCATCCCACCCCCACACTTTGTTTCTTCTTGTTCAAGCAGATAGGTGAGTTTGCACAAGCAGCCTCAACCGACAGGGATTAGACAGGAGAGGGTTTTAGATACTTACAAAAATTAGACTTGATCTTTTTCATGAGTGAACCATCATTTTGATCACTATTTAATATCAATTACGTAGTAGAAGCTTCTGGACAGTAAGAATAACTTGTTTGTTTGTCATTTTACCTTTGTGCCCCTTGCTCAAGGCAATTCTAAGCAATGCCTGGTAGTGTATTATTATCTCCAGTTTCTGGTGATGTGCTGAAGAGAGACTTTATCTTTCCACCTCTGGGCTGCCCTGAATCAGGAACTGCTTGAGCTCTCAGATCACAAGGATGTGTTGAGCACACACAACACTCGAGCCCTGTGGGTATGTCTGTGCATACCTCTGAAAGAAGGAGATGATCTTGACATTTTTATGGCTCGTTCTGGGGGTAGAAATGAAAGGCTGAGAATGCAGCTAATGTGCCCTTTATGCCTTTCTAGTAACTACATTAAGCAGAAAGTGAATTTAAGTGCTAGATACATATTTTAAAAAATCAGACCGGGCCGGTGTGATAGCTCAGTCAGTGCTTACTATGCAAGAATGAAGCCATGAGTGTGATGCCTAGCAGCTATGTGAAATGCCACGCATGATGGTGAGGTGACACATGCCTGTAATTACAGACCTGAGGGTACAGAGACAGGAGGATCTCTGGCATTTGTTAGCCAGTCATTCTAGCCAAACAGATAAGCCAGGTTCAGTGACAGACACTGCTTCAAAAAAGAAAAATAAAGTGAAGACTGATGAAGGAACACATTAATCTCTGGCCTCCACATGCATGCAGTCACAAATGCACACACACACACACACACACACACACACACACACACACACACACAAGGAAGGGGAAGAAGGAAGAGAAGGAAGGAGAGGTGTGCAAGGACAGAAATCAGATGATTTTCTGTTTAAGGAATAAAAATCAGAACCTCCAGTAAAGAGTGAACACATTTGAGTCTCCCTTAAGTAGACTGTGTCTCTCACTGCATTGCTCTAAAGTGATAAATTTAACTTTGGTTTCCTGAAAAAATAAACTCTGGCTGAATACAGGAACTATGTGACCTATAGGTACTTAGTTCCCCTGGTAGAAAGATATACCCTCTCTTTATCCAAAGAGTGCCAATTTGAGGTGTGCATACCAACAACTGGAGATCTTATTCAAACTCTCAAACTCAAATTCTAGCTTTGTAGCTTAGAGCAGGTCCCCCAAATTAGCTGTCTCTAGCAAGGTCCTAGGTGATGTGAATGCTGCTGCTCATCAGGACAAAGGTACATATCAAGCAGTAGGAGAAGTAGTTCTCAAAAGACGGTGCTTGGACTGGAAACATGAGCATTGTATAGAAATTTGCTAGAGAAGTGAGGCATACACCTATTTATTTACTAAGTAAGAACCCCTGAGTATGGCAGTTGATCTAGCAAGGGCCAAGAAGAAAGCCATAAGGCACACAATTTAAGGGGTTCACTCTCAGAGTCATAAAAGTATAGGTGGGTAGTACCTGATAGTGTACCTGTTCTGTGTTCCTTAAGTCCTGCAGTCTGTCTTATCCACTCACATCTTTACTGCGGAATCCTGAGGTTTGATGACCATTGTCCTCTTCTTTCTTGATACATCACTACAAACAGTACCATACTTATGTCTGATTCAGAGCCCTGATTAAGACCCAGTGAAACAACTTTGAGGGTAGAATTTTTCAATCTGATTCAAGAGAATGTGAGTGAGGATGCCCATGAAATAGCTATTTGCCATAGCAAAATATTTAGAAGGGGTAAAAACACAGTATATCAACTGTGTTGTGTCAGATATGCTAAGTGGATAAACACAGTTAAGCTATTTATGACAATATAAAATGCATTTTTTAAATACAGTCTTTAAAAAACAGATATACATAGATATGGTAGGATGAGAATGATGAGCCAGGAAAAGAGGTAAATTTTTATAAATAATAAGTAGCAAAAGTAAGACATAAAACAGAGGGGCTTTGTGCAAATTGGATAATGACTCCTGTGAGCCAGGGAATAAGATTAACTTCACTCTGACCTGAAGTGCGAGAGTATATAGAAGTCTCTGCAGACAGCACTTAACAAGAATTTCATAATTCTTTTGCACCCTACCATAATCCTCATTCCAGGCATTCTTACTCTTCGGCTCTTCTGTAATTTGCTTATCTCTCCAGTCATCCTGCCTCGGTCTTTGCAGCCCAGTAATCCAGAAAATATTCTGTGCCCCACATCTAGATCTTTAATCATGCTGTGCCTCATGTCTGGAACACTCTTGATCTTTCTTCACTTGGGCAGCTCCATTTACTCGTTTCAGAAACTCAGCTTAATCCTATCACTTCAGGAAAATTGCCTCTGATTCCTCTAGCTGGGTTCATATTATCTACCAGCTCTTAATGATTCAGGAGTATTAGTCATATGACATTTCACTTACATCAATGGTGTGTGTGTGTGTGTGAGTGTGTGTGTGTGTGTGTGTGTGTGTGTGTGTGTGTGTGTGTGTGTGGTTTTCAAATGTCTCCAGCACAAGGGCCGGGCTCTTCCTGCTGTTTGTACCTTTGTGTCTGTCAATATCATCTCTAGGATTCTGTGGGTTCTCAAGCGTTCTAGAACTCACCTGGAACTAGGAATGCTATGTGTGTGTTTGTTTACTTGTATAAGACTCTCTTCAGAAAGGACTCAAGGCAACAGTCTGGAAATGAACTTCAGAGAAAGAAGGTGACAGACAAGTTAGAAATCCATGATCAGAAACCACTAGCCAAAGTAGTCCTCTACAGCCAAAGAGGTCTATCATAGCAAGCTCTGGAGTAGGAAGAGTAAAAAAAAAAAAATGATAATGAGGATGAGTATAATTAAAAATTATACATATATGAAATGTCATAATGAAGAGCATTATGATGTGTAATTGACACATACAAATCAAAAACATCAGCAGATTGCATACACGGCATCATAAGAAAACTCCTAAAGAAGATTGTCTTCACAAAACTAGAGAGTTTCATAGGAGATTAATATAGACCATTAGAAAGTTCATACCTTTAAGATTTATAGACCCCCCATTGGAAACATTTGCAGTTAAAGTAAAATGAATGATTCATTTTTAAAAAAATGTTTCTTCTCCTTAATCTCTTTCAAATTCATGGTCTCTTATTTTTACCAATTGTTGTTATATACATCATATACATATATATATATGTATGTATATTTCTGAATATGACTTGTGTAGTCTGTACAATGCCACAAATGCTATATTAGAGTTAAGATTCGCCTGAAATACCAAGTCTAATAGGAAATTGTCTCAGGTTCCTAAATTTTCTTCTATCTAATAACATTCCATTTATAAAAGAATCATTAAGCTTATTTTTTAAAGACTAACTTATACTTCTTTAATGATTACAAACCATGATTTCATAAAGTAGGGCTGGTTGGAAAGTCTTTACAGCCAGTATAGTGCTTGTCTTATAGGTAGAAAGAGCAGAGTTCAATACCCAAACCCCATGCAAAAATGGATGTAAAGTGAATAAAGAATAAATTTAAAAATGAGTATATTCTTGAGCACTTATAATCCCAGTACTAGGGATACCTGGGGCTCACTGGCTAAATTGTTTAGCTTATTTGGTGATTTTCAGGCTGATGACAGAATTCTGTCTCAAAAACAAAAGATAAATGGCACCAGAGGTAAGACAATTGAAGTTGTCATCTGGCCTTTGCACACATGGACCCACATGCTGAAAACAAAACAATTTCCAATTTCTCCAGAAAAGACACTGGGGAAAACCCTCAAACTCATTGACACAGGTGACAACTTCCTGAACAGAACAGAACACCAACAGCTCAGGACCTGAGACCAACAATCAATAAATGGGACCTCATGAAACTAAAAAGCTTCTGTAAGGCAAAGGACACTGTCATTCAAACAAAACGGCAATCTACAGATTGGGGAAAGATCTTTACCAACCCCACATATGACAGAGGGCTAATATGTATAATTTACAAAGAACTCAAGAAATTAAACACCAAGAAACCAAATAACTCAATCAAAAAAATAGGGTAGAGAGCTAAACCCAGAATTCACAAAAGAGGAATCTCTAATGGCTGAGAGACACTTGAAGAAATGCTCAACACCCTTAATCATCAGACAAATGCAACTCAAGACGACTCTGAGATTCCATCTCACACCTGTCAGAATGGCTAAGATCAAAAATTCAAATGAGAGCACATGCTGGCGAGGTTGTGGAGAAAGAACACTCCTCCATTGGTGGTGAGAGTGCAAATTTATGCAACCACTATGGAAATCAGTCTGGCGATATCTAAGAAACTTGGAATAGCTCTACCTCAAGACCCAGCCACACCACTTCTGGGTATACATCCAAATGATTCCTCAACAAACCACAAGGACATCTCCTCAACTATGTTTGTAGCAGTTTTGTTTGTAATAGCTAGAAACTGGAAACAACCCAGATGTCCCTCAACTGACAAATGAACAAAAAAGATGTGGTACATTTACACATTGAAATACCATTCAGCAATCATAAACAAGTAAATCATGCAATCTGCAGCCAAATGGATGGAAGTAGAAAAGCTCCTCCTGAGTGAGCTAACCCAGACTCAGAAAGACACACATGGCATCTATTCACTTATAACTGGATTTTAGCCATATAGTACAGGATAACTATCCTACAACCAACAGACTGAAAGAAACAGGAACATAAACTTCGTTACTTGTTAGTGGGATACTTTGCCCTAGGTGAGCTGCCAGGTAGGCCCCCAGTGCAAGAGGAAGCTCTTAGTCCTCATATGGCTACTGAACTGAAGGGGGCTGATATGTAGGGCACCCCACACCGGAGTTATAGGTTAGGTGGGAGAAGGGGGAGAGGATGGGAGAGTGAGAGGGTGGGCCCAGGAGAGATGGACGGAGGGGACTGTGGTGGAGATGTCATTTGACATAATAAATAAACATTTAAAAAACAAACAAACAAAAAACAATATCCAGTTCACATGAATTTAAAAAGGAAGCCCTGTGTTCCACATCCAGGTGTTAATTCATATACATATATATATATGTGTGTGTGTGTGTGTGTTTGTATAATTTATATTATATATGTATTTAGTATTTATATTATGTGTATATAATATAAATTTATATATTTATATATTCATGCACTCATATACATATATACATGTATGCATATATATTGACACATATACACACATATGTGTGTGTGTTTGTGTCACGTACAACAGTGTTTGGGGGTGGTGAAACCTTAAAAAGAAAAAAGAAAAGAAAGAAAAGCCCTGATTTATATAGTAAAAGAGAATGTTTCACCAAATGTACCAATGAATCTGTCTTTCCAAGTGCAGGCACATCTGCCTGTTTTGCCCATTCATCTTTCTTACCACCTCATTTTGATAGTAATGCTTAAAATTTTCTTGGGCATCCCACACACATACACTGAACATGGTATCCAAGGACCTATTAACACCATTTACCTTCCTTTTTTAACTAATGTAATACAAGCGATACAATACAAAACCAGGGAATCTTGGAAACGTCCTCAATCCCTGCTCACACATCCCTGAATTTTTCCTAGTCCTTGTCTTTTCCTGATACCTGGTTGTTGAGCTTTTTCTCTGATTTCAGGATCTGCCTCATATTGTCCCATTAAGGCTCTTTTTAACCTGTAAATTTGTGGTCTCTTGCTTTTCTTACAAATGAGAAATATTTTTAACTGAAATTGTGCATTCAAAAAAACTTATTTCTTAAAACCACAACCTGGATCTATTGTCTTTATTATCATATGCAAAGAAGCAAAAAAATATTCCCCCATAGGCCAGAAAGGAATACAAGAAGCTGATTAGAGAATATATAGAAATCCTTACTAAAATAGACAGAAGACTAATGATCCATTTAAATAAACTAAGCCTGTTGTCCAGTAATCTGTCAGGAGAAGTTTGGGATGCAGTCAAATTTTCCTACCATTTATTGATGCATAGGCTATCATAAATGAACCATGAGCAATGATACAGCCCTTGCGGTATCCACTGATGTGTACTCACAAAATAAGGATGCATGAAACTTGGTCATTCCAAGAAGTGAGGATCATAGTATCATAAGCCATGGTTTGATCATCTTCTATAAGTTTCTATCTCCATTCCATGGACACTACTTTCCATTCTTGTCTAATTTGGGGACATTAAGTCCTTATGTATACTGCCATCACTCCCTCATCTTTTTCAACAGTGTTGTCCTAGATTCAGTCCATAGACAACAGGTTTCACCGTCACTCCTTCAGAATGTCACTAAAAGTCATTCTACTTTTCTGAAATAGGTAGTGCTGTGGTGGGTAGATCTGGTAAAAATAAAAAAAGAAACTTCACTTTTGTCTTTGGACTGAATGTTATGAATCGTTAAAGACATTAAGAGATGAAGGGAAAATTAGGAAAAATTCACTTGTCAGTTATTTTGTTAAGACAAAAAATATAATGTAGTTTGTCTAGACTATTTAGTCGTCAGTGCAGATTTCTCATTATAACATACTCACTAGCTGGCTATGCATCTGGAATAGACTATACAAATGCCCCCAGTCTTTATACCCTTCTCTGTTACAGTTTCTGCAATCAAAAGGTAGAATCTGATTCTCTACCATTCATAGACTTTCATATTCCTTTATTTTCCTTACACAAACTTATATTTGCAGTTTTGTGTAGTTATGGTTAATGCTTAATTTTGACAATGTTTTAAGGTTCACAAACATTTCACAGACTATGCTATATGCAATTTCCTTTACCTCCTGGAAGGTAAAAGACCTGTGGAGGCATGTGTTAGTTGTCCCAGCCTTCTCAGCCAATTCCAGAGATAGGTGAACCCAAACAGGTATATAGAGCCATGTTTATATCGTAAAGGCTGATAACACAGTGATGAACTTCGTGAGTATTCGCTATATTAAGCAACTGAACTTTTGGGTGTTTGTTCCACAGTGAAATCTCACTGGTGGAGAAGTCCTTAAGGTCTCTGTGCTCAGTGAAAGAAGGTGACTCAAAGAGAACTGCTAGACTCTCGTGAAAATGGTCTTAGTCATATATTTGCCAAGCTCCTCATTACTAAATGAAATCCACACAATTATGAAAAAGGATTTAAGGTATATAGTATAGTCTGTGAAATGTTTATGAGTTATGTATGTGTATTTCTAGTAAGTCATATATTTTTAATATTTAACTCATCTACAAATTATTTGGTTTAATGTACAGAAGAGCTGTGTGTGTTCATGTTCATGTGCGTGTGCATGTGCGTGTGTGTGTGTGTATGTGCATATGTAGACCAGAGGTAAACATACAATACACAATATTTTCTTACAAAATATTTTGTCATGTTTTCCCCTCCCTCAACTTCTCCCAGATCTTTCCCAACTCCCTACCCACCTAACTTTATGCTGTCTTTCTCCCTCTCTCCCATATCTCTCTCTTAAAAAAACCAACCAAATAAATTCAAATTCAAATTTTAAAAAAGCAAAATTCAGGCCCCATGCCCAGGAGTTGTTGATAAACACAAAATAAATTTCATGTTTGTGTGTGTGTGTGTGTTTTGTTGTTTTGGGTTTTGTTGTTGTTGCTTTGTCTTAAAGGTCTTTCTTTGTTTTGATTTTTGTTTTTGTGTTTTTACAAATTCCATTTTATTTTTTTCAAACAGAAATTCCATTTTATTTTTCAAATATATTATACATAAATATTTCCACTTTATTTATTACGTTTATTCCATTTTATTTTTCTTTTTTTCCTTTATTTTTTTATTTCTTCAAGTTACATCTCAATCGCAGTCCACTCCCTATTCCCCCTCCTTTCCCACCCTCCCACCCTCAACCCCCCATCCTCTTCCCTTTTTTTTTCTTTTAAGTTTATGGTATATCTTATTTCCCCCTACAGTTTCCCCTTTCAGTCCAACAAATGGCTCTTTCTCTTATAATAACAAATACAATACAGTACAACAGAGGTAATTAGGCCACAGTTACGAGGGTTATATGGCTTAACGTACATTCCCAATGACCAGTCCATATGTATTTGGTACTTGACTTTAA
>CAJQZJ010035647.1:1041652-1057673 GCA_907164525.1 Lophiomys imhausi | reverse complement strand
CACATAAAAAAGTATAATGCTATCATTTGCCAGAAAACAGATGAGACTTAAGATCACCAAGAGAAATAAGGCAGACTCAAAAAGATAAATATGATTTTTTTTCTCATTTAAGAATGTAGATTTAAACACACACACACACACACACACACACACACACACACCACGAAAGTACAAGGAGTACAAGGGGAATAATTTGGCGATAAGAAGCAAACAAGTAGAAGAGAAGGTAATAAATGTGTGAATGAATATGAACAAAGGGCATGATATACATCTAAAAGAATATTATAACGAAACCTATTCTATTGTATACTAGTTTAAAAACACAAAAAGGGAAAAAAGCAAACTTTTAAAAAACATTTATTTGTTTCAAGTTACATCGAAATCATAGGTCCCTCTCTCCTCCCCCTCCCAATCCCACTCTCCTACCCTCTTCTCCTCTCCCTCCTATCCATCTAAAAAAAAATTATGTGTGTCATTCCCCACAACAGTCCCCCCTTTTAGTTCAATAAAAGGCTCTTTTTCTTATAACAGTAAATACAATACACAATAATAAGAATAATTAGGCCTTCTCTTGGCATGAAAAAACCCCTTGCACCAACTGCAGACAGACTGCTGTCCAAAAAGGACAAAACTTGGTAGCAGGGAAGTCGACAGCCTAACTCTGCCAAGACAGGGTAGGTAGTTCTTTATTATTCCTGCTCTGCCACAAATGTCTGTCAGAGAAACAGGACCCAAAGCCTGAAGATTGATGCTGGAATGTATGGAGAGAAAATGGGAACTGTCCAGGCAGTTATTGGTATGTTCTTTCTTAGTTTTGGAAGCTGCAGGCTCTGCACTTCCTATATAAGCAAATATATTTATCCCTCTCAGGTCTCTGAGGTGGTTGAAGAATAGACAGATAGAATCTTATAGTTAAATTTTGAACTGTTTAGGAATCAAGAGGGTGTTATAGATCTAAGAAGATACTCTTAAAAGTGTGTTGCAAGATAGTATGAATGTTGAGTCACATATAGACCTTTAAACTCATGGAGTTGGGTAGATAGTAGAATGTTAAAGTCAGGGGCCAAATAGGTATAAACTGAACAGTGGGAAGGTATACTGGGCCAATTTAATCTCATAAATGTGGCATATTTATATCTATTGTTTTGTATAATACTTACTGTTATAAGAGAAGGAACCAGCTGTTGGACTGAAAGGGGAAACCTCTGGAGGGAAGAGGGTGGAAGGGCGGGTTAGGAAGGGGGAATAGGGAGGGGTTTGTTACTGAGATGTAACTTGAAGAAAAAAAAATAAAGTATTTAAAAAAAAAAGAATAATTAGGCCTGCAAGGATGACCACTCTCCCCATATCTCTTCAAGATATTACTTGAAGTTCTTGCTAGAGCAATAAGACAACTAAAGCAGAACAATGAGATACAAATTGGAAATGAAGAAGTCAAAGTATGCATAAGTGACTCCAAAAATTCTACCAGAGAACACTTACAACTGATAAACACCTTCAGCAAGGTGGCTGGATACAAAATTAATTAAAAAAAATTGGTAGCCCTTCTTTTTACAAAAGATAAACAGGTTGAAAAAGAAATCAGGGAAATAACACCCTTCACAATAGCCACAAACAATGTAAAATACCTGGGGGTAACTCTACCCAAGCAAGTGAAAGATCTGTATGACAAGAACTTCAAGTCCTTGAAGAAACAAATTGAACAAGACATCAAAAGATGGAAAGATCTCCCATGCCCATGGAGAGATAGGATCAACATAATAAAAATGGACATCCTACCAAAAGCAATATACAGATTCAATGCAATTCTTATGAAAATGCCAACACAATTTTTTACAGGCTTTGAAAGAACAATTCTCAACTTCATATGGAATAACAGAAAAGCAGAATAGCTAAATCAATCCTGTATAATAAAAAATCATCTGGAGGTATCACCATCCCTGATTTCAAGCTGTACTACAGAGCAATAGTAATAAAAACAGAATGGTACTGGTATAGAAACAGACAAGTTGAACAACAGAATCAAATTGAAGACCCAAAAATGAACCCACACACCCATGGTCACTTAATTTTTGACAAAGAAGCCAAAACCATACAATGGAAAAAGGACAGCATCTTCAACAAATATTGCTGGTTTAACTGGATGTCAACATGTAAAAGAGTGCAAATTGACCCATATTTACCACCGTGCACAAAACTTAAGTTCAAGTGGATCAAAGACCTTAACATAAAACTGGACACACTAAATATAATAGAAGAGAAAGTGGGGAAAAGCCTCAAACTCATTGGCACAGGTGACAACCTCCTGAACAGAACACCAATAGCTCAGGCTCTAAGACCAACAATCAATAAATAGGACCTCATGTAACTGAAAAGCTTCTGTAAGGCAAAGGAAACTGTCACTAAAAAAAAACATCAACCTACAGATTGGGAAAAGAACTTTACCAACCCCCATCTGACAGAGGGCTAATATCCAAAATTTATAAAGAACTCAAGAAATTAAATGCCAAGAAACCAAATAACCCAATCAAAAAATGGGGTACAGAGTTAAGAGGAATCTCTAATGGTTAAGAGACCCTTGAAGAAATGTTTAACATCCTTAATCATCAAAGAATGCAACTCAACAGGACTGTGAGATTCCATCTCACTCCCCTCAGAATGGCTAAGATCAAAAACTCAAATGACAGCACACGCTGGTAAGGCTCTGGAGAAACAGCAACACTCCTCCATTGCAGGTGGGAGTACAAACTTGTATAACCTCTATGGAAATCAGTCTAGCAATATCTTAGAAAATTTGAAATAGCTCTGCCTCAAGACCCAGCCATACCACTCCTGGGTAAACATTCAAATGATTCCTCATCAATCCACAGGGACATCTCCTCAACTATGTTCATAGCAGCTTTATTTGTAATAGCTAGAAACTGGAAACAACCCAGATGTCCCTCAACTGATGAACGGATAAAAAAGCTGTGGTACATTTGCACAATTAAATACTACTCAGCCACCAGAAACAAGGAAATCATGCAATTTGATGCCAAATGGATGGAACTAAAAGAGTTTATCCTGAATGAACTAACCCAGACCCAGAAAGATGCACATGACATCTATTCACTTATAACTGGATTTTAGCCATATAGTAAAGGATAACTCTCTTACAACCAACAGACTGAAAGAAACATGAACACAGACTTTGTTACCTGTTAGTGTGACACTTTGCCCTAGTGGAACTGCCATGTAGGCCCCCAGTGCAAGAGGAAGCTCTTAGCCCTCATATGACTGTTGAACTGAGGGGACTGATATGTAAGGTACCCCACACCAGAGGAGTAGGATAGGTGGCTGAAGGGGGAGAGGTTGGGAGAGTGAGAGGGTGGGCCCGGGAAGGGTTGAGGGAGAGGACTGTGATGGAGATGTAAATTGAAGTAATAAATAAACAGTAAAAAAATATAAAAATAAAGGAGAAAATGAATAAATGTTATAAAAAAGAATAATTAGGCCACAATTATGAAAATTATAAGATACAACATACATTCCCATTTTCCAGTCCATATATATTTGGCAACTGATGTCAATATTCTATTATCTATCTCAATGAGAAAAATACAAACTTTTATCAATTGTTGGATTTTTTAAACACATATTTACAATGTCTTGTTTTTTTTTTTTTGTTTGTTTGTTTGAGACAAAGTCTCACTATGAAGTTACTGGTCTTCAGCTTGGAATCCTCCATGCTCAATGTCCCAAGTGCTAGAGTTATAGGTGTTCCTTACTTCATAGTGATTCAGAATGTCATATGTCAGGAAGAAAAGCTTAATTCTTTCTCATTGCCCTTGAGTGTGGTGTAGTCTTAGTAACTTGTTTCTAATGAACAGAATGTTTGCGGGGCAGGGGGGATGTAAAATTGCAGAAAAGAAACTCAGCAGGTATCACATTAACCAAGTGATCAAGGTTAATATTGCCTGGACTAAGCCAGTGATGTCATGTGCACCATGATATAAGGCAATGAAAAGGGCACTTCACTTGGTGTTATTGTACTGAGAGATCTACAATTTCAATCAAATCATGAGACAGCTTCAGGCAAACCTGACTTGAGGGACCTTGCAAAAAGTATATGAGCAATACACTTTCAAAGTGATAAGACTGGGCCTGGGAATGTAGTTCAGTGGTAGAAAACTTGCTTAAGAAGCTCAGGGCCCTGGGTTTAATGCTAGGCACTGAAAAAGTCATACAAGCCATATTAAGCAAATACTAGGGGATGAAATCCACATGGAAGACAGTAAATTGATAACTAAATATAGCATCTATCCTGGATTGCATCCTGGCATAGAGGAATTGTATTATGTGTTGGTTTGAATGAGAAATGTCACACTATAGGCTCAGACATTTGAACATTTTGGTCCCTAGTTAGTAGTGCTGACTGGGGAGGTATAGGAGACGTGGCATTGTTTAGGAAGTATGGCACCATGGGTGAGTTTTAGAGTATATAGCCTCACCGTACTACCAGCTAACTCTGTTTCATGCTTGCTGTGAAAATGTAATCTGTTAGCTCTTGCTTCTGTTGTCATTCCAGACATCATGATTGCCTGCTGCTATGCTATCTCACTGTGATAGACTATTATCCCTCTCGACACTGGAGCTGTGAGTCTAAATAAGCATTTTTCTTTCATAAGTTGTTTTTAGCCATTGTTTTATCATAGCAACAGAAAAATAACTAAGACACATTAGCTCAAATATAAATGAGATTAGGATACCTCAAGTGTATACTGTTGCATGAATGCTAATGTCCTAGTTTGGATCATCATATAATAGTGAAGTAGAATGTTTACATTATAGGAATCTAAAAAAAAGGTACACGATAATTCTTTGTACCAGCTTTGTAGCTATTTTTTAAATTATTTTAAAAATTTGTTCTTTATATTTGAGAATTTCATACATGTAGACAATGAAATATGATCATATCTACCCCATCTACTCTTGCATATTCCCCTAAATATTTTCTTCCAACTTCATGTAATTTATTTTGTGCTAATTGAGTAAATCTAATTAGTGCTGCCCATATAAGCATGGATGTGGGGCTGTCCACAGAAGCACAGAAAACTTACCAGTGATCACATTCTCTAAAAACCATCATTCTCTCTCTCTCTCTCTCTCTCTCTCTCTCTCTTGCAGCAACTATCCACATTTGTACTGATTTTGGCTATCTTGGTCTTGGGTGGGTCTTGTGAAGGTACACAGCTACTGTGAGCTTTGAGTGTGAGAGCTATGTCACATCCAGAAGGCAACACTTCATAGCATTGCCCTGCCTCTTCTGGATCTTTCTTTTTTTCTGCTTATTTTTCTTCAATGCTCCCTGAGCCTTTGGGTGGAGTTTATATATATGCCATAAATATTTATGGCTGAGTTTTTCATTTTTTTCTGCCTCTTTTCTCCAATGTTCTCTGAGCCTTTGTGGTGGAGTTTATATATATGTCATTTAGGGCTGAGTCTCTTATCCTCAGTACTGTAACCAGTTATGTATGTATCTCTTTGTTGACTGCTGTCTACTGAGAAAAGGAGCTCCCCAACCAAGACTGAGAGCAGCCCAGGTCTAGGATGATAAGTATTCAGAACACAATTTGATAGTATGATTATTTAGCAAAAATAAATAAATAAATAAATACATAAACAAATAAATAGGTTCTACCTTAGGACCTATGTAGTCATGAGCTTTTGACTGGGATTATGGTGTGAGATATGAAATTCCCTCCTGTGGAGTGAGTGGCAAATCCAGTCAGAAAGTAGTTATCCCATGGCAGTAACACCAATATTGCACCAGTGGTGACATCTTGCCTGATAGGTCAGTATTATTGCATGCAGAGTCCAGCACTGGTTAGACCATTACTACTTTTTCTCTCCCAGCAGTCTGCAAAGTACCTTCCAGCAGTATGAAAGCTGCCAGCAGGGAGGAAATTTTCCAGTCAGTTTGAGATTTCCTGCAGCCAAAGTTGTGGTGTTTTCTGTAATATGGTCTTCTCATGTAGGGTAATGGCAATAACCTGTGTTATTTTGGGAAACTCTGAGGCATCCCTGACCAATAAGTTGTAGGAATGTATCTCATGCCTTGTGGTGTGATTTTTATGTAATAATCCATGTCTTCTGGGAGTAGCTTTGTCTACCCATGCAAGGTAATTCTGTTGAAACTACTTTTTTTTTTAATGTACTTTTAAATTAGTTTTTTGACTAGTAGATTTCCATAAGGTTTTTTCATACATCCTTAGTTTTGGTTAACCCACCATATCAGCTACTTTTCTGTTGCTGTGATAAAACATCACGACCAAAGGCAATTTAAGGAACAGAGAGTTTATTTTGGCTTAAAGCATCAACAAATTCATCATGGGGACTAGCTTTCTTGGTGCCAGAAGGCACCATGCAATCTTCTAAAGGAGGGATGCAGCCAACAGTCCTACCCAACTGTGACACTTATGAACCACAACAACAACCAGCATAGCATGACAACCGTAAAGGTTCAGAAGTGGCATGAGTACCTTGGCAGTGACCAACAACTCTCAAATTGGATTTAAGACCTACTAAAAAAAAAAAAAAGGCAAATCATGCCTGGTACTGGATATGTAGCCATCTAGATAGGCTAGATATCAGGGCTAGATAGAAGTCATCGATCTTGAGGAGAACCTACAAGCACCATTTTAATAAACTTGCATAATCCCTAACTACATTCTAAATATTTGGCCTTATACCCACAGATAAATATAGTCCACACTCCTAATTAAAGAAAATTTTCTTTTCAGTAGAAGGTGACCATTATAGAAAACCACAAATGGTCACAATGCAGAGTTGTTAAATCCAGTTCCAAATGACACATCTATAACACAACTCCTTCACCTAAGACTCAGAGATCATTGTAGAAGAGGTGGTGGAAAGATTGTAAGAGCCAGAAGAACAAGACATTTGCTGTGAGACTGCATCTCCTAGAAATGACAGGGAAGCTACAAGTCTTATAAACATGGCTGCAAAAACATGACCTGAACAAGGATGACACCAATAGACATGCAAATGTAGAAGGGGGAAAGCTCAAGACAGTAATTAAAGAACTAAGGAGTGTTGAGAGCAACAGAAACAGACATCCCCAGGGTAACCAATTGGTTATCCAATACCAAATGGTTAATCTTGAGAACAGGTACATACAAGTGACATTATCCAGTCTGATCAGTTTTTCTTTATATGTTTTAGAAATAACTATACTATACTGAAAAAAGATGTCATGAATTTAAAAGAGAGAAAAGAGGTGTGTATGGGAGGGTTCAGAGGGAGGAAAGGGAAAGGGAAATGCTGTAAGCATATTATAATATCAAAAAAGTGTTAAAATAGGTTCATCATGGTGAGGAAGCATGACATAACATGGCACACATAGTAGCAAGACAAAGAATCTGGAAGACCTTATCTTCAGCCACAAACATGAAACAGAGAGAAAGTATGGCAAATTGGGTGGAACCACAAATATCCGATGCTTGTTCCTAGTGAGCTACTTCCTCCAACAAGGCTGTACTTCCTCCAATGAGGTTGCACTTCCATAAGGTTCTATAATATCCCCAAAACCATCAACCAGGTCTAAGTGTTCAAATCCCTGAGCCTATGGGAGTCAGTTCTCATTCAAACCACCATCCCTAACCATTATTCCTTACTGTTTTCTGCCACCTCATTCCTGCTTATTCCTTTAAGTCTAATTTTACATATGTCCCCCACATTTACATTTTTTTGTAAGTTGAGTTGTGAAATAGTAGGCATCCACATGGGATTTTCAAGACAGTCCCAGAGATACTTTCAGGGAACCAACAATGCTTTAAATGTAATAAGAGTGACTGTGTTTCCACTGTGAGGGGATGACACAAATGGTGTAAATAAATGGAAGATAAAACTTATCTGTAGCACAAAGTAATATAATGTACCAGTTTTCATCTGGACACCTATTTAATTTGCACAAAGGAAACTGACTTTCACTAGTTAATGTCATTAAATCTGCAGCCATATGATTAATTTTATTAAATTTTCAGTTTTGAAATATGTAACTTTTTTCTTTTTTATGTTTATTTATTACTTCATGTTACCTCTCCATACAGTACTCTCCTCCCAGTCCTGCCCTCCCACCCTCTATCCCCTATCCCTTCCATCCCACTCCTCTGGAGTGGAGTGTCCCTACATATCCATCCACTACCCCAGTTCAGCAGTCATATGAAGGCCGAGCCTCCTCATACACTGAGGGCCTACAAGGCAGCACCACTAGGGCAAAGTGTCCCATTGACAGGTAACAAAGTCGTTGTTCCTGTTCCCTTTGGTGAAGTGGCTGTTGTATAGTTATCCTATAATATACAGTTAAAATCTGATTATAAGTGAATAGATGCCATGTGCTTCCTTCTGAGTCTGGGTTAGGTCACTTATGATGAGCTTCTCTATTTCTGTTCATTTGGCTACAAATTGCATGATTTCATTGTTTCTGATGGCTGAGTAGTATTCCATTGTGTAGATGTACCACAGTTTTTTAATCCATTCTTCGCTTGAGGGCCATCTAGGTTGTTTTCAGTTTCTAGCTATTACAAAGAAGGGTGCTGTGAACATAGATAAGGAAACGTCCTTGTGGTTTGGTGAGGAATCATTTGGCTGTATACCCAGAAGTGGTATGGCTGGGTCTTGAGGTAGAGCTATTTTAAGTTTTCTAAGATTTTGCCAGACTGATTTCCATAGTGGTTGTAAAAGCTTGCACTCCCACCAGCAATGGAGGAGTGTTCCCCTTTCTCTACAACCTTGCCAACATGTGCTGTCACTTGAGTTTTTGATCTTAGCCATTCTGACAAGTGTGAGATGGAATCTCAGAGTTGTCTTAAGTTACATTTCTCTGATGATTAAGGATGCCAAGCATTTCTTCAAGTGCCTCTCAGCCATTAGGGATTGCTCCTTTATGAATTCCCTGGTTAGCTCTGTTCCCCATTTTTTTGATTGTATTATTTGGTTTTTTGAAATTTAATTTCTTGAGTTCTTTGTAAATTTTGGATATTAGCCTTCTGTCATATGTGGGGTTGGTGAAGATCTTTTCCTCATCTGTAGCATGGTACTGGTATAGAAACAGACCAGTGGATCAATGGAATCAATTTGAAGACTTAGAAATGAACCTACACACCTATGGTCACTTAATTTTCCAGGAAAAATATTACCTGATCCCCCCCCCCAAAAAAAAAGGTAGTGTCTCAGAGTTAGGATTAGAGCAGGGCTCTGTTCTTATCTTTCCAGGAGATTTAAAGCATTCATCCTAGGAATCCAGGGACAACTGGACAACTGAAACCTCAGAAGAAAACAGATCAGACACCAAAGTAGACAATTGGCCCAGACGATCCAGTCTTGCAGACTTCCTCAATAGCTGTTTCCTCAAAAGTCTACAAGCACAACAACTCAAAATCACTAAGAGTGTTCAACTACACAGACTGTGACAGCCAGAACTTCAGTAAAGCCCTGAGTTCAGCTTCTGTCTACAAACTTCTTAGGACATTTAAATAGTTGAGCACAAAAGGACTGAACATCAAATGATTCTATTAACATTTTTAACCATTTTTCCATTCTGATTTGAGCCCCAAACAGGTTTACTACATCCCAAATCAGCAGGAAGTCATTTTAAGAGAGTGATGTCCCATCTCCAGAAGGTGGGGTGGGTGTTTTTCCCCCCTTTGGTCATTTGATGGGTTATAGATAATCTTGTTATTTAGGAGGAGAGATTACAAGCTGTTAAATGGTATTGTTAAATAGGTTTTGGAGGTTAGACCCAGGGATTTCTCTCTTTTTCTTTTCTGTATCCTTCTTTCTCTCCTATGTAGGGGTGAACAGACTTGAGGAAAAAAATGGGACAGACATAATATAGGAATGATCAAGAAAAAAGGACAGATTATCGAATATACCCTTATACCTTTGTATATTAATACAAAATTAAGGTTATATTTGGCTAAATTGGTATTGTTCTTTGTATATTGATGCAAAATTAAGATTGTATTGGGCTACATCAGTATTGATCTTTGTATATTGATACAAAATTAACATTATATTTGGCCACATTGGTATTGATCATTGTATATTGATACAAAATTAAGGTTAACTCTTTTTAAGGTATTGTACCTAGGTAATGCTTAAAAATGAAATGTGAAGTTTTGGCCTTTTGCTACCAACTGTCATAAACTGTTTAGGATAATTAAGAAATGCAAACTAATAGTCATTCAAGCAGGTCATTTTGTTAGATACTAGGACAGTCTATCACAGTTTTTCTAAGTTAATCAGAAATCAAGTTGCTAAGAGATAAGCAACATTTGCTTATCCAAATATAAGAGATAGATACGTGGTCTTCTTCAAAAACCTCAAAAAATCTGCAGAATATGGAATTCAAAGCTGTTTTATTAACTTAAGGCTCTCTGCAGCTGAAGGCAATTCTTAGAGTAGGAATAAGATCTGAGTTAGCCATTACTAACATTTCCTGAAGTGTATGCATATGTGGAGGGGGTGATCCATGTTTCCTACAGAGTGTCCACTGTCTTTTAGAAATTAAAATAATGGGTATTTCATCATTTTGTCTCTTATGGCAAACGAATTACAGGACAAAGTCAATTCTAAGTCAGGCATAGGAAGCTTTAAACTCAAGGAATGAAAAATGTAATTGAGATCATTGGACAGCTGAACATTGAAAGTAAATTTGAGAAAAATGAACAGGACAGATGCAGAAAGACATACTGAAAGAAACAAAATCCATCTTACTTGGAGGAAGGGGGCATCTAAACTGTCTATTTTTTCTTTAGGTTTTTTTGAGACAGGATTTCTGTGTGTAACAGCCCTGGCTGTCCTGGACTCACTCTGTAGATCAGGCTGAACTTGAACTCACAGAGATCTGCCTGCATCTGTCTCCTGAGTGCTGGCATGAAAGGTGTGTACCACCATGCCCAGCCGGGCATCTAAACTGTAAGAGAACATATTCCTTGAATGATAATTATGTAAGGAGGGTTGAAAATGAACTGTAGTTGAAAATAAGTTATTGTCATTCATAGATCCAAGCATTAGGAACATTATCAATTATTATTATTATTATTATCATTGATATGGGATCCCATATATCCTCACTTATCTCATACTTACCCTGTAGTCAAGGGTGATCATGATTCTGATTCTTCTGCCACTATCTCTTGAGTGCTGGGATTATAGGAATGCATCTCTTTATTTTGTTATGTATTTATGGAGATCTAATCCAGGATTTGTGTATGCTGGACAAGCATACTACCAATTAACCTACATCCCCAATCCAATTAGACATGTGTTAAGTGCAAGAGATAACTCTTCTAAATACATTAAGTAGAAAAATATAGGCAAATATATGAGGTGGACATAGGCTGGGGCTCTGGAGAATCAGATGGTTGTTTGAGTCTTGCTATCCTTATTTCTTAACTGTGATGTATTTTGTGAATTATTATTTCTCTATTAACTTTGATATCATGTATGAAATGGGGATAATCCTTATACAGGAGATTGCTGTAGGGATAGAGAAAAATAGTGCCTGGCACATAAGAATTAGTGATCAATATTACATGCATTTCTACCAGTAACAGTTCATAGGGCTCACCATCACCTTAGAAAATGAGTACCATAAAAAAGCAGAATAATTTGCTGGCCCATTCCATTTTATGTTCATCTGTACCTCAGAACTCTGAGTATTTCTGAGGTTTACAGGACACAAAGATCTTTGAAATCTACTGAAAGACAGTTCATTTTCCATGGAAAGTTACTTTACTTTACAAAGGTTATTACACAGTTCTAAGAATTTTGTAAGTAAATATAGATGTGATTACTTTCCCAACTTTGCCATTTGAATGTTTCATACGCATCTGCATGCATTATGAATATACCTATATGCTCTGTGACTTATCTTCAAGGAATTTAAATTGTTAAGATAAATAAGCTCACATGAAGAGAAATAGCTTAGTTGCAAGTCACTGTGGCCCAGGTCTACTCTTTCATTAAAGGGTCCATAACTGTTATTGCAAATTACATTGTAGCCATGAAAATGGATGGTCAAAGTACAGGATCAGGTCTTTTGTTTTGTTATGCTTTGATCAAACCAACCCCCATCCCATCCCCTCCACTTTCTCCTCTCACATTCCACTTCTTCAAATGTCCCCATCCTAGTTCTCAGGTGCTGACTTTGATATAGGATAAATATTTAGGCTATGTACCCAAACTCATATTATTTACTTCTGTGTTTATGTGATTAAAGTGCCTGACAGAAACAACTTATCAGAAGAAAGATTTGTTGAGCTCATAGTTTCAGAAGGTCTAAGTCCATCATGGTGAGGAAGATATGGGAACTTCATAGTGCTGGGGAATTTTTGGCCGCCGTCATGGCACACCAGGAAGCTGAAAGATTGTGGCTAGAACGAGGGGTGCCTGTAAACATCAAAGGTCCATACCTAAAGCCCTCTTCTAACAGTTAAGTTTCACCTCCCAAGGATTCCGCAGGTTATGAAAAACAGTGCAACTGGCCAGAGAACAAGCTTTCAAAACACAAGCTTATAGAGAATGATTTAAATGAACACAATAAGCTTTCCTTGTCATTCTACTATAATTGTATCCTGGGATATATATTCATCAACATCTACCCAGTTTCTGAGGACAGCACAGTCATCATCAGTATTGGTTTGGAAGCCTTATGACCTCTATAAAATGTGTTAAATAATTACCTGAACCAAGTATATTGTTTGTTGCAAGGCGTCCATTGCTATTACAAGCAACTATCCTGTGTGGTAATCCATAATTTTTATGCCCCCAACCTAAGCAAAGAAAGCCACCCCTGATATTAATAAGTAATTAAAACAGAACATCAAAAGGAAGCTGGACTCTGTGCTAACTTGCTAATAATATCAATGACAGTGACTTGTTTCTCCCCTGGATTTTCTTGGTGTTAGCCCTAATTGTTCTTCCATTATAAGACTACTACCTTTAGTCTAAGGCACGCCAGAACAATTTGTCACCCTAATTGATAGGTGCAGTTCCAGGGCAGCAAGAATTGAGAGGAAAGAGGAAATAAGGCAGTGAAGCAGCAAAGGCAAATACAATGTGATCTATTAACAAGCCAGTCAGAACTCCGAAAGAACCGTATACTTGATTGTTGATCCAGGCAGCTAATTTACAGATAGGAGCATCTCTTGGCAGGAGGGATAAAGAAGAATTTTTCTGCCATTGTCTTCCTTCTCCTATCTTTCATTGGACGTTGCCATTCTACAGAGTGTCAAACCCTGCAATTCCAGGCTCTGTAATATTGTTCTTCTGAAAAGCTTCTGGGGAAAACTAAGTCATGTGTCTCTTGCTACTGTCCTTACACTGAGAGGGACAAGGTAAAGTTATGACCCCTGTATGAGCACTGGAGTCTTATGGCTCCCATTGCAAAAGGCAGAATGGAGACTGGTAGATTTGTGAAGGCATCATTAACTAGTGGTTAATGCTTACATACTGACTCTAACAGCCTTAGATTTGAATCCCAGCTCTTAAATTTACAAGCAGAATCATTTTAACAAGTTATTTAATCTCATATGTAAAAGGAGGATTACAATTACAATCTTTATAGACTTCTGGAAAGTAATTGTGATAAGACCTAGGAGGTTATTACAAGATCACTTGTTATGCAGAAGTAGTTGAGAAGCACAGACAGAATGCCAAGAGAGGATTATAGTGCTTATATTACTATTAATTGATGGTGTTACTTTTGAGAAAATGAATCACATATCTATGTAACCTGTAAAATTTCAAATAGATTTTGATTTCATTACATAATGCTAATAATAGCAATCACTGCCACTTTTTAAAGTAAGAGCTGTATATCAGGTACTAAGCATCCAACTTTGCTCAATACTCTGAAAAAGGTGATCCATGTTTTAGATAGATTGTGCAATTTGCTCACATCTCTATGACTGAAAGCAGCTGTCAGGACTTTTAAAAATTTGCCTACATTTTGTGTCAGTTGAGGTTTTCATGAAAAATAGATGGAAAATTTAAACTGGAAAAAGAGAAGTGTTTAAAGATAATTGTCTGCATAGCCAAAAAATTGCTAACCTAATTTTTTTCCTACAACAGGGTAGATAGAGGCCAAGAAAGATGGTGCAGGACTGGAAGGTAAACTGGTTTAGTTGAAGTCTATAACGAGTTCTATTCCATAGGGAGAAAGTGTCTGGAGAAAGTGACTAACAAGTACGCACAGAAGAGTTCACCCTGTACACAGAATCACTGGGCCGACCCACCTATGAAGCAAATGACTTCTGCTAAGCATTTATGGGCTCATAAATATCTTCAAGCTTTCTATTCTGAGAAATCCATGAACACTTACCCCAATGCCCTTTCCTCATTTTCATCCAGTTTTCAATCTTATTCTTTCTAAGCCTCTCAGTAGCTAAGCAACTTAATAGTCAATCACTTTGAACTACTGTAGAACCTTATCATAAGCTGCCTCTCCTGCTGAAGGAAGTGGACATCTATATTTACAGCTTCAATTTGTTCCCTCTGAGCAGTTTACCCTCCACCTGTGTATAGGACTACATATGGTAATGGCATTTGACTGCTACCGAGTGTTAGCATGCTATGCAGATCCATGTGTGAGTCAGGTCTGAAATTTTATCTCTCTATTTTCAGGTCAAAGAGAACTGAAAGTCATATGTGTGGATTAAAGGCAATAGAGCAAAGCACATCTATGTGCCAAAGACTATGAGCCTTCATATTTTGCAGTTTCTTTACGTGTTTTCTTTACTGGTCCAACTCGGTATTATATATTGCATTTCCAATTTAAAACAGTATTCTCCTGTGAAATAGAATTTTTTGAAAATATAGAGCAAATAACGCCTAGATCATTGTTGGAAGTTACTTTGGTCAGGCTTGCAGTTTTCCACTAGTATCTAGCAGCAGGTTAGATCTTTTCAAAAATAGAGTTGTTGGAGATTTTGCTGCTGAGATCTATTGGAGACGATGCATTTCTATTGTTTACTCTCATGCACTTCTAATATGAGTGTGTTGAGAGATAAGCACTACAGCCCGAGTTTTATCTTAACCCATCCCATGTCAACCTTAATGTGTTCAACAAGCAGATCCAAATATATTTGGCATTAAATTCAACATCATTATGGTAGTCTGTAAGGAGATGCAGTTGATCTCATTCAAAGGTGACATATTCCAGCACACTCCAGACTCCACACACCTAAGAATGCAAAGGATGTAGCCAGTTTGGAATTTTTGTGGTGTTAATCACCCACCCTCTGCCATGCATGTATCTTGACTGGTTGCTTACTGCTTATTGACTAGTTTCTATTCACTGGACCCAATTATTTCAATGTCATAATCATACTGTATCAGAATGATAGTCCACAGGAAACCAAAATGGTCAAGTACTCTCCAGAATCTCTTATGGAAAAGAACATGTGAACATATTCCTGAGTATGCTTAGTCTTAAATTGGTGTCCCTGATGTGAAGGCAAATGGATTTCTGATAATCATTACTGATAGGAATGATTTAAACCTTTTTTTTTAGGTTATTGGCTATAAACCAGATGCCAAAGAGTCTGTTTATTTGGTTGTGTAAAATTAGCAGATTCAGAATCATAGCTGTGTTTGTATTCATTTTATTATTAAGTTTTTGATTATCTACAGTCATTTACACGAGATCTTTGTTTTCTAGTACTGGCTAAACTCTCAAGTAAAATAAGGATAAGAATAGCCATAATGATATCTTCAAGTCTGTGATGGTGGCATTTTATTTGTGTAATACTTCATCTATTACAGAAGTAATGTTGTATTTCACTATACTGATGTGACCTACGAAGTATTTTCAGAGCTTCCATTTGACCCTCACTACTATATGATCCCTAGGTTCATGTATCAGGAAGTCAGAGTGATTTTTTTTTTATTATTTTATGTGGGTGGTTTGTGTGTGTGTGTGTGTGTGTGTGTGTGTGTGTGTGTGTGTGTGTGT
>CAJQZJ010035647.1:1017635-1041642 GCA_907164525.1 Lophiomys imhausi | reverse complement strand
TGTGTGTGTGTGTGTGTGTGTGTGTGTGTGTGTGTGTGTGTGTGTGTGTGTGTGTGTGTTTCATTGTGTTGTCTGGTCTGAGGCTGGAGAAATAAATACAGGATGTGCCAATAGCTTTGTTGAATTTGAATTGAGATGCTGTCACCTTCCTTCCTCCTTAAAAATTCCAATTTGCTTCCACATATGCTGCCTATATCCCTGACAAAATAATTTGATCAGGGTTTATAACTCTTCCTGGTAAGCTTTCTTTTCATTTCATAGACCTTGTACTTGTTCACATGGAATTATGGTAGTTTTTATTTGGGGATGCTACCATGACAGATTTGATCACTACAAAGCTTTTATGCAGATGAAAGTAAACTACAAAGTAGGTAGCATATTCTACTTATTTGGTTCTGGAAAAGTACTAGCACCAAAACCATGACTGTGATTGGAATCATCATTTGCTTAGAGGAGAAACTGCAGTCTGCCTCCTTCAATAAGAGAGGCTCGAAGTTACCCATTTTCTCCGTGTCTGTCCAAATGTGCCTATCTGTTTCTTAGGATCTCATTTAGTAGTTTGCTAGTGTGAATCTCAATTCTATAAGCTGGATATTGACCTTGGAAGAGGGGCATAGGTAAGTACCAAGTTCAGCAAGGGAAGAGTTAAATGTTCTGTTCTTGTTCCCTTTGTGTCTTCCAAATCTTCTGCTACAAATTGAACTGAATCTTTCTTTTTCATTATTTATTTAATCAATTTACAGCCTCATCCCAGACACCTACCTCCTTCTCTCCTCCAGTCCCACCCTTAGAGAAGGGGAGGTGAATTTTAAACCAGGTAAAAGACTGGTTAGTTTAGGGGGGAGAAGGGGAGTTACAGAACTAAATAACAATCAGCAGAGAGCACATTAGAGGTTCAAATGAAAACATCCAGCCCAAACTTTTAAGTCTGGTGTTTCTCACCATTATGCTTTAAAATGCTGGTTCTGATCTGCTGTTTGTAATATCCATAGAAAGGAAAAATGCAGGAGAATTTTCTATTATTTTTTATCTCTACAGGATTTAATTTCTTTGTAACCAGAGAACCCAATTCCACAGCAGCATTCATTAAGGAGTCTAAAGATGGCAGTGATTATTGAGTGTTCCAAGGATGGTGATGTTTATATTAATAGTTTAAGGCAAAGTCCACTTCACATACTTTTGATACACTGGAATATTGAAATAAGGACATTGTGTAAGAATGTAAGTGCCATTTATCTTTTGTGTAAACAAGGGCTACTGAGTTTTTAGAATTAATTTTCTATCCAGCCACCTTGATGAAGGTGTTTATCAGCTGTAGGGATACTCTGGTGGAATTTTTGGGGTCACTTTTGTATACTATCATATCATCTGCAAATACAGATACTCTGACTTCTTCCTTTCCCATTTGGTCTCCTTTAGTTGTCTTATTGCTCTGGCTAGAACTTCAAGTACTATATTGAAGAGATATCGGGAGAATGGGCATCCTTGCCTTGTCCCTGATTTTAGGGGAAATGCTTTAAGTTTCTCTCCATTTACTTTGATGCTGGCTACCGGCTTGCTCTATATTGTGTTTAATATGTCTAGGTATGGTCCTTGTATGCCCGCTCTTTCCAGGACTTTTAGCATGACGAGGTGTTGGATTTTGTCAAATGCTTTTTCAGCATTTAGTGAGATGATCATGTGTTTTTTTTCTTTCAGCTTGTTTATATGATGGATTATGTTGATGGATTTTCATATGATGAACCACTCCTGAATCCCTGGAATGAACCCTACTTGATCATCGTGTATGATATTTTTGATGTGTTCTTGGATTCGGTTTTCAAGTACTTTATTGAGTATTTTTGCATCTATGTTCATGAGGGAAATTGGTCTGAAATTTTCTTTCTTTGCTCTATCTTTGTGTGGTTTAGGTATCAGGGTTACTGTGACCTCGTAGAATGAGTTCTGCAGTGTTCCTTCCGTTTCTATTTTACGGAAGAGTTTGAGGAGTATTGGTATCAGCTCTTCTTTGAAGGTCTGGTAGAATTCTGTGCTGAAACCATCTGTCCCTGAGCTTTTTTTGGTTGAGAGTCTTTTAATGACTGCTTCTATTTCCTTAGGGGTTATAGGACTGTTTAATTTGTTTATCTGATCTCTATTTAATTTACATACATGGAATCTATAAACCCAGATGTCCTTCAACTGAAGAATGGATAAAACAAACTGTGGTACATTTCCCAATGGAATACTACACAGCTATCATAAACAAGGAAATTTGCAATTTGCAACCAAATGGATAGAACTAGAAAATTCACCCTGAGTGAGCTAACCCCGACCCAGAAAGATACACATGGCATGTATTCACTTATAACTAGATGTTAGCCATATGGTACAGGATAACTGTCCTACAACTCACAGACCCAAAGGAATAGGAACCTAGCATAACTATCCTACAAGAAATAACACCCAGCAGCAGATCAAAACAGATGCTGAGTCCCACAGCCAAACATTAGGTGGAGCTCTGGGAGCCATGTACAAGAGAGGGAGGAGGAATAGAGAGACCCAGAGGGGACAAGATTAACAAACAATCAACAGAACCCATCATCCTAGGCCCCTAGACACTTACAGAGACTAAAATACTAACTAATAATAATAATAATAATAATAATAATAATAATAATAAGAGCTTAGACTTGACCTAGACCCCTCCCATACAAATATAGAGGCAACTTGGTCCTCATACAGATCCCTTAATAAGTAGGGGTGGAATAGTCTCAGTTATGGACTTACTTCCTATTTTATACTTTTATTGGCTCAATTCCATTCTTAATTTACCCTAATTTCTTCCTACAACTCTATGGGCACTTTAAACTTTATACTCATACCCTTCAACATCTTATATCTCAAACCTACATGATCTAATAGCATTATATGACTAGCCTGGATAACAGCCTTTATAATCAAAATTCCACTTTATGAACTTCATCTATGACTCTCAAAAGCCCATGTTGAAGCTCCAATCACAGGCTGTATAGTTCTAGCAGCAATCCTCTTTAAACTAGGTGGTTACAGCATAATACGAATGTCTATAATCCTTGATCCAATAACCAAAACTATAGCTTATCCATTTATTTCACTGCCACTATGCACTAGGAATTGCAGGCAACATAACCCCTTGAAGTTTCATAGGAGCAAACACACTAGTAATTGCCCATGGCCTGATTTCTTCCCTCTTATTCTGTCTAGCTAACACTAACTATGAAGGTATCCATAGCCGAACGATAATCCTAGCCTGAGGGCTCCAAACCCTATTCCCAATCATTAATAGCTACCTGATGAATCTTAGCAAGTCTAGCAAATGTGGCCATTCCCCCTTCAATTAACCTAATTGGTGATTTACTAATTACAATATCAATATTCTCATGATCTAATATCTCCATTATCCTTATAGGAATTAACATCACTATTACAGCTTTATACTCACTATATATTATTATTACCCCTGTAAGCATATAAAAAAACTGAAAATAAGTGCCAGCATATACCTATGTTAATTTTGTGATTGACCATTAACACTTTATTCAATCAAAGATTATCGAATAGAGTATTTCCAACATAAAGACAAGCAAAACAAAAAATCATAAATTTTGTGTTATATTAGGAATGTTAAGCAAACACTGTGATGACTAGTTTTTATTTCAACTTGGCAAATGCTATGTTCATCTGAGAGGTGGGGGCGTCAATTGAAAAAATGCTTCCATAAGATGGGCTGTAGGCAAGTCTGTGGGGCATTTTCTTAATTAGTGATTGATGATGGAGGGCCCAGCCCATTGTTGGTGATGCCATCCCTGGGCTGGTGGTCCTGAGACAGGGGGACAAAGCCAGGAAGGAGCACTCCTCCATGGCCTCTGTGTCAACACCTGACTCTAGGTTACTGACCTGCTTGAGTTCATGACATGATTTACCTTATTGATGGATTGTCACTTGGAAATATAATATATAAAAAGAGTAAAATAAGCCCTTACTTTCCCAAGTTACTTTGATCATGGTGTTTTATTCATTTACAGCAAATCTCACTACAGACAAATGAGGACATTCAGAAGAAAATAAATGGAAACATGCAGTCTATACAACTCTTTCAGTAACTTTCACTGATATTTGGTAAAAGGAAGAGTTGTAGTTATTTCGTGGTCTTTTTCCTTTCTCTATGAATGTAATTCCTGAAGTTCATACCTTTTCAAAATTGTAATTTTTTTGAAATTAAAATGTAACCAAATCATTTCCTCCTTCCTTTTCTCCTCTGCAATTCCTCATATGTACTCCCTTACTCTCCCTCTCATGTTCATGGCCTCTTTTATTTTGTCTCCTATATAATAAAATAACCATAAACCCAGTAGCTTGCATGCATTTAAAAAGCTAATTATCAACCATTTTACATGATTTGGTTAGTTAATTTAGTTCAGGTGTAGCTAAATGAGACTGGTTCATTCCAGATGCATTGGTCACAGTTCTAGCTGTCAACATGTGAGATGCGGTAGGCAAAAACTTGGCTCAGTGTCTCTTGCCACGTAGTGCAACAACCTGGGATCAGGTATATGGGTATGATTATAAGATTTCTAAGAAAAAGAAAGGCAAGCCCTAGAGTACAAGTAATTTTGCAGTCCTTGCTTGTGTCATATATGCTACTCTCCCATTAACCAGAGCAGATCACAGGAACAAATGCTGAGTCAAAGGAGGTGGGAAATAATCAAGGAGAGGGCATGAGAGAGAAGGCAGATGACTGCAGCTTCATTTGCAAATAACCTCTCACAATTCTTAGGGTTTTATAATTATGAAACCTCATCCTCTGAATTGCTCATGTCAGAAATCTCAAAATTATTTCCTACATCTTTTTCTCATCAAGTGTAAAATAGAAAATTAGTTAATTCATTAAATAAAATGCATTTTGTTGGAAATCATTTTCTCTTAGTACTTTAATAATGTAACCATTAAAACATTTTTATAACAGAGCCATTATTCTTTAATTATATTCAGAAACTGAAGAGAAAGAATATAATTGTCAGAATAAAATATGAAATTTATTTTAAATCCCAGTAATATGTTTCATTTTATTTTCTTACAACTATTCGAAGAGGTAAGTGGCAACATTAAACCCTTAGAAAAGTAATAGGCACTAAGCCTGTTTTAGGTGACTGTGTGCTTGCTTTTTCTCTGCAAGTTGGCAGCAGGTAAAATTAGCTTGTTTTCCAAATGTCTGCATTGTCAATCTGTTTTCTTCCAGCTAACTGGCTGATTTCTGCTATTGCTTCCTGACTCCTAAGGGGATCAAGTTCCCTGACCTGGAGAACTGAATGGCACTAAAACTGCCCACAATCATTAGCTGCCACAATCCTTTACAGACCTTTTAGAAAACTCTGAATAGGGAAGATTTCCTTCATGAATGGGTGGAATGGGATATTGAATTGCTATCAAGCAATTGCTGATCCATACTCAAATTACCTTCATAACAATTCTGGGCCTCAGTTTACTCACCTACAAAGCAGTAATTTGACCTTAATTTCTCCCCTCAAGCTTTGGTTCTTTGAGTCAAAATGAGTACTGCATATGCAATGGACTCAACACTCTATCAACTACAGTTATGAAGAACAGAACCTGATGCAATATTGAGTATCTAAAGCTCCGTGTGTACCGTTTCCAATTGTGTGTGACTTGCATTGGTTCTGCACTTGAGCCTTGGTGTTTCCTTTAAATGTTAGAAAATACCTGGGTAGTTTTCCCTATGAGTGAAATAGCATTCACTTGCTTTGTGGGGTTCCTCAAGTTGAGTAGATCAGGAGTCTCCAACATTTTGGAGAACCAGATCCCTTTGAGAATATGCAGTACTTCTGAGTGCAGTCAGTCTTTGACCTACTGTGTATGTGCACATATATGCACACATTGCACATACACACGATTAAGAACACTTCAGTTTTTAAAATTTGTATAATCCTGTTTTTTAATCCTTGGGGTCACTTTCCTTTGCTACTTGGGTTCTATTCAGAAATACAACCTATGTCCTCAATTATTTTCCCTGTTTCTCTTTAGTATTTTCAGTGTTTCCCAACTTTAGTGGGTTTTAAGTTAATGTATTTGCTATGATTTCAATTGATTTTTGTGCAGGGTGAGAGATGGTGATCTAATTTCATTCTCTGCAGGAGAATATTTAGTTTTGCCAGCAAAATTTGATCAAAAGGCTATTTTTATATGTATTTTTGATACCCTTTTCAAACTTGGTGTGTTCATAACTGTTTATTTCTCTCTGGGTCATCTATTAAATTCCTTTAGCAATACCAGAAACATAAGCTGGAGAAAAGAAAGCATCTTCAACAAATAATGGGAAAACTTCTTGTCCATAATAAGAAGAATGGAATTAGACCTGTATCTATCACCTTGAACAGAAACTAACTTCAACTGGACCAAAGACAGAAATATAAAACCTGAAACACTAAACCCACTAGACGAAAACAGGCAGTGCAGTAGATGATACATATGTAGGAAAGGGCTTTCTGAATAGGACTCCATTTACTCAAGAACTAAGGGCAGCAATTGACAAGTGGGAGTTCATATAACTAAAGAGCTTCTTCACAACTAAAGAAAGAATCAACCTGCTGGAGAGGAAATGTATAGAATAAAAGAGACTTTTTGCAAGCTATGTATCTGACATAGAACTAATATTCAGAACATATAAAGAACTCCAAAAACAAAGAATAAATTAATGACCCATTTGAAAAAAATGGGCTAAGGAGCTGAATAGAGAGTTCTCAAGGGAAGAAAAGGTGGCTAAGAAATGTCTTAAATAATGTTAATTATACCTTTGTGTGCTGGCTAGATTTAGGTCAACTTGATATAAACTGTCATCATCTGAGAGGAGGAAACCTCAATTGAGAAAATACCACCATAAGGTCAGGCTGTGGCCCCACCTGTAGAACATTTCTTAATTAGTGGTTGATGGGAGAGTACTCAGCCCATTGTGGCTGATACCATCTCTAGGCTGGTAGTAGTGACCTCTATAAGAAAGCAGGCTCAATAAGCCAGTAAGCAGCACACCTCCTTTGCCTCTGTATCAGCTCCTGCCTCCAGGTTCCTGCCCTGTTTGAGTTCCTGTCATGGCTTCCTTCAGTGATGGATTACAATGTGCAAGTATAAGTCCAATAAACCCTTTCCTACCCAACTTGCTTTTTGGCTATGATGTTTTGCCACAGTATTAGAAAACCTAGCTAAGATACTTACAATTAGGGAAATGCAAATCAAAACAACTTTGAGATTTAATCTTATCCCAGTCATAATGGCAAAGATCAGCCAGACAACCTACAACAAATGTTGAAAGGAATTTTGAGGAAGGGGAACCCCTCCTTCACTGTTGGTGGGATTGCAAACTGGTCCAGACAGTGTGAAAATAAGTGTGGAGAATTCCCAAAACCCTAAAAATAAATCTACCATACGACCCAGCTATTTCACTCTTCAGCATGTGCCCAGGTGACTGGACATCCTACTCCACAGATACTTCCTCAGCCATATTTATTGCTGCTCTGTTTACAATAGCTAGGAAATAGAAACAGCCTAAATGTACTTCAAATGATGGATGGATAATGAAAATATGGTGTGTATACAGCATGGAATGAAAACATGAACATTGAAGATAAATGGATACAACTAGAAAAGGTCAATCATATTGAGTGAGATCACCAAGACCCAGAAAGACAAACCTTGCAAGTCCTCTATCATCAGAGGCTCTTTGACACAAATCTTCAGGTGTGTATACATATCTCATAGTAACAACTGAAGCCAGGAAGGGAAAAACTGATCATTGCAAGAGTAAGGGGTTGGGGAGCAACCAAGAGGGGAATATGAGGCTAGAGTGAGTTGATTGGGAAAATAGAAAAAATTGGGGCTCTAATTAGGGAATAAGTTTAGGGAGATAACTATAGAAGAATGAGGGTAAGAACAACATCTGGAGGTATCACCATCATCACAGCAATACTAATAAAAACAGCATGGTACTGTTATAGAAACAGACCAGTGGATCAATGGAATCGAATTGAAGTTCCAGAAATGAATCCACACACCTATAGTCACTTAATTTTTGACAAAGAAGCCAAAACTGTACAATGGAAAAAGGACAGCATCTTCAACAAATGGTGCTGGTCCAACTGGATGTTCATTTGTAAAAGAATGAAATTAGACCCATACTTACCACCTTGTACAAAACTTAAGTCCAAGTGGATCAAAGACCTTAACATAAGGCCTGGAACACTAAATCTATTAGAAGAGAAAGTGAGGAAAACCCTAGAACTCATTGGCACAGGTGACAACTTCCTGAACAGAACACCAACAGCTCAGGATCTAAGACCAACAATCAATAAATGGGACCTCATGAAACTGAAAAGCTTCTGTAAGGCAAAAGACACTGTCACTCAAACAAAATGACAGCCTACAGACTGGGAGAAAATCTTCACCAACCCCACATCTGACAGAGGGCTAATATCCAAAATTTACAAAGAACTCAAGAAATTAAATGCCAAGAAACCAACTAATCCAATCAAAAAATGGGGAACAGAGCTAAATAGAGAATTCACAAAGAAGGAATCACTAAATGCAGAGAGACACTTGAAGAAATGCTCAACATCCTTAATCATCAGAGAAACGCAACTCAAGACGACTCTGAGATTCCATCTCACACCTGTCAGAATGGCTAAGATCAAAAACTCAAATGACAGCACATGCTGGCGAGGGTGTGGAGAAAGGGGAACCCTCCTCCATTGCTGGTGGGAATGCAGGCTTGTGCAACCACTATGAAGGTCAGTCTGGCTATATCTTAGAAAACTTGGAATAGCTTTGCCTCGGGACCCAGCCATACCACTTCTGGGTATACGTCCAAATGATTCCTCACCAAATCACAAGGAAGTTTCCTCATCTGTGTTCATAGCAGCCTTACTTGAAACTGGAAACAACCCAGATGTCCCTCAACCAAGGAATGGCTTAAAAAAAACGGTGGTACATCTACACAATGGAATACTACTCAGCCATGAGAAACAATGAAATCATGCAAATTGCAGCCAAATGGATGGAACTAGAGAAGCTCATCCTGAGTGAGCTAACCCAGACTCAGAAGGATGCACATGGCATCTATTCACTTATTGTTGGATTTTAGCCATATAGTACAGGATAACTATACTACAAACAAGGCACCAACGTAACATGAACACAGATCTTGTTTCATGTCAATGAGACACTTTTCCCTAGTGGTGCTGCCTTGTAAGACCCCAGTGTATGAGGAGGCTCTTGGCCCTCATATGACTGCTGAACTGGGGTGGGGGACTGTTATGTAGGGACACTCCAGTCCAGAGGAGTGAGATGGAAGGGATAGGAGGTAGAGGGTGGGGAGGGCAGGACTGGGAGGGGTGGAAAGAGGACACTGTGATGGAGATGTAACCTCAAGTAATAAACAAATATTTTAAAAAATAAAAATAAAAACTGAAAAAAACAACAGTAAGGATGTCTGAATAAGGAATTGCCCTATTAACTATTTACCTAAAAATAACTGTAATCATATAAATCTGTATTCATACATAAACTAAGTTTTCTTATATTGGTTAACAATGTTCCTTACAAGAGCCAAAGACCAGCTAACAAAAACCCCAACACCAGCCATGAAAAGCCCTCTTTTGAGTTGTTGGTCTAGGTTATGAAGTCAGACCCCCCACACACACACACACAAACAAACATGCTATTGTTATCACTCCTGGTTGTCCTCTAGAGGAGAAAGGTAAGTTTTTATTGTTGAAGACAGGAAGCACTCCCGACATAGGGCCCAGAGTCCCCTGAGCTGGAACACCTGACTCCTCCTGAGGACCAGCTTTCATGGCACCACAAGGCATCATGCAAGCTTCCAAAGGAGGGAAATAACCAACAGCCCTACCCAGCTATGATGCCTGTGTATCAAAATGATCAACATGGCAACCAATAGTGGTAACAATAGTGTGACATATATCTTTGTGGCAACCAGTAGCTCTTTAGTTGGACATAAATTGGACATAAGACCTGCTCAACATGAGGGAAATCATGCCTACTACTGGAAACCAAGTATTAGTGAAGTCATGGATCTTGGAGGAGAACTACCCCTTTAGTAAACCAGCATAATCCCTAACTACATTCTAAAAATAGATAATAAATCGACAGACAGTGATAATGCTTACTCATCATCAAGGAAACTTCTCTTTGCAACAGATGGAGACCATTTCAGAACACCAAAAACCAATTAAAATGCAGAGTTTTGGAGCCCACTCTCAATGGATACATCTATAAAACAACTCCTGCATCTAAGTTCAGGGAACACTGTGGAAGAGAGTGTGGAAAGATTGTAAGAGCCAGAGGATCAGAAAGTTTTCTGTGGGGCTGTGTCTCCTAGGAATATCAGTAGTTACACTCATAAAGTGTCACCCACATGACTGCCTAAGCATGAGCTGAACAAGGACAACAAGAGACATGTCAAAATGGATGGGAGAAAATCCCACAAAATTTAACCCTACACACAGAAGTACAGGCAACTGAGGAATGCTGAAAGTTCAAGAAGTAGTCTTCCCCAGGGAAGAGCACACTAATTGGTTATCCAACATCAAATGGCCAGCACAGAAAAGATGCATACAAGAAACACTATACAAGCCAGGCAGAGTATATTTAGGAATATATATATATATATATATATATATATATATTAGAAATATTGAACATGTCCTAAATTTTTAAATAAAAAAAGTTGACAATATTATACCTGTATACACACCATTGTGATTTACCCCACTACCCCTTCTCCTCTCAGCAATCACCTTCTTCTCAATTAGTGTCTGTATATATGTATATATATGTGTGTGTATATCCTATATAGTTCTATTATGTATATGTGTGTGTATGTGTGTATACATATTCAATAATTAATGAAAAAAGGCCATGGATTTGAAAGATAGAAAGGAGGTGTATATGGAAGGGTTTGTAGGAAAGAAAGGGAAGGTAAAATGATGTAATTAGATTAATCTCAAAAATAAAAGAAAAAAATTAAAAAATAATACTATCAGTCTATATGTCCGTTTTTGTGCCAGTACTATGGTGTCTTTATCACTAATGGCTCTGCAGTACAGTTTGATACCCAGCTGTTCTCTGCTCTGCTTAGACTTACTTTGGCTATCTGTTCTTTTGTTTCCATAAGAACTTTGTTTATTTGTATTTTTAGTTCTGTGAAGAATATTACTGGAATTTTGAGGAAGACTACACAACAAAATGAACAGAGAACTTACAAAATAGTGGAAAAAACTTTGTTATCTATGCTTCAGACAAGGGTGGATTTCTTAGATATATGAAGAAATGAAATCCTCCTTTCCCCCACCAAACTACACAAACTGACAATTAAAAGTGGGCTAATGATCTGAACATAAAGTTCTTAAAAGAAGAAATACATATGGCCAATAAATATTTTAAAAATGAACACAGAGCAGCTGCAACTGCCTACATGGTGATAGAGTGTTGTGGGTGGAGGATGAGTATAAGGAGGACTAGTTAGGAAGAAGGTGGTGGTTGAGAGGGAAGGGGTAGTGGGGTAAATCACAATGCTGTGTATACAGGTATGATACTGCCAACTTTTTTATTTAAAAATTTAAGACATGTTCAATATCTCTAGTCATGAGAAAAATGCAAATTAAAGCTCCTTTGAGATTCGATCTTAGCTCGGTCAGAATGGTCACCCAATCAAGGAAAAAAAAGAGGTCAATAAAAGCTGGTGAGGATGTTTGGTGAAGGAGAAACTCTTATCTACGCAGAGAATAAAACAAATGTAGGTAATATAGAAATCAATGTGGAGGCTTTTCATAAAATGAAAAACTAGAACTACCATATGTCCCACATATACAACTCCAAGGCATATACACAAAGGACTCTACATCCTACTACAGAGACACTTGTTATCTCATTTTCATCATTGCTCTATTCACAATACTGGGAATTGAGTTCATCTAATGTCCACCAACAGATGTCTTTTCTTCCACAGCATCCTGTTTAGCACCTCCCCATACTATGGAAACTATCAAGCAGGGAGGAAGATTTCTGATCAATACAAACTTTATTCCTCTCTGTCCTGTGACCAAAGTATATACTATCATCAGCAATAGAGCCTTACAGTCAATTCTGGTGGTTAATGGAGAGCAATGGCAGTGGCTCTGAGACCCTATCAGAGAAGTTTCTTTGCGCATTGGATGATGGTTAATACAGGAACTCACAATAGGTCAATGTACATTTAATAAATGTCTGTGTGGTGGACAGTCTCAAATGAGGCATCTATATCAACAATCTGCCTCCAAGGCTCAGGGATCCATTGAGGAAAAGGAGGAAGAGAAATTGTAAATGTGCCCAGAGTGATTTCTGGACATGACAGAACCTTGCATCTCATGAACTCACCACAACTGTGGTTTCTTGATCAAGACTTGCACAAGATCAAGCCAGTCAATATTCTAGCATGGAGAGTGGAGGGACTTATGAGCTACTACCCCTAATGAAGGAGCTACTGACAGCTCATGGATTCTGGAGGAAGGGAAGTCAATTTTCTCTAAAGGTATAGTGTGGCTCCTGGAAGGCTCACTGCTCCTGTGGGTGACCCCATGCCCATGAGTATATATGCAAGGCAACTTGTACTCAGTGGGTTATAAAATATAGAGGACACAAAGTTTGGACGCATTAGGGGTGGAAGGGGGAGAGAATAAGATCAAAATCCATTGTGTGTATGTGTGACACTCTCAATAATTAATAAAAACATTATATTAAATATAATAAAAAGAACATTTTATGGGTCTAAGTACCATGGGGAAAGTATGTTTTTTGGCTAACAGCACCTGTAATTATTGTTGAGCTGCCACGACTGACCTTGTGATCCTAGCTCCAAAAGGTAACTGAGCTAGTCAACTTTCTCCCTTTAAAAGTAAATTCCTCACCTCCACATAAATTCTACATCCTATCATATTTACTCCTTTTTTTTTTTTTTTTTGGTTTTTCGAGACAGGGTTTCTCTGTGTATCCTTGGCTGTCCTGGACTCACTTTGTAGACCAGGCTGGCCTCGAACTCACAAAGATCCGCCTACCTCTGCCTCCCAAGTACTGGGATTAAAGGCGTGCGCCACCACCGCCCGGCATATTTACTCCTTTTTAATCTCTTTTTCTTTATGATTCCTGGGGTTTCTCTGTTCAGTGAGTTCTTTCTGAATCTATTGTCATGAGGTCATGAATTCTACAGGAAAATTTCCTGCTACCATATTGAAATGTTTGAGAATATTTGGAAAATTCAAATTTTAGTTTTCATCTAGTTCTTACACTTTATTTGAAATCTTCTTGGCTCCTTCTCCCCCTGCCCCACCCCCCATCTTAGAAGCACGCAGACAGCTATTTAGTTTCAGAAATACCATGGGAATCTTTTTTTTCCCTTGACAACAGTAGCCATTTCATACACAGAACTAAATGCGCTCATCTGTGAAATGGGGCACAAACTTCTTTTTGGAAGAATTAACTGTATTTTGGTTGTCTGTTGAGATACATGCATGTTTCCTTCCAATTCTTACCAATCTTCGGGTTCTATTATCTTCACTGATGTATGATGGACATAAAAATTCAGGACATTTATAATATTTTCTATGAATTTGTATTATTTATATCACAAAGACTTATAAGACCTCAGATTGACACCCAAATCATCCTTGTCAGTTTTTATGATCAATTAATGACATAAGCACATTTTAGTTTTTCCAACAGTATTGAAGTTCTACTATTTTGATTTACTTCACCTTTCACTCAATGTTCTGTCCACTCAGAAAGCATTTTTTGTCCACACTCCTCCTTCTCTAAGTTAACTATTGGAGTGAAGGTGACCCTCGGGGGAAGGCTTCCATGCTTAGACCATTCCTGAGGCCAGGAGGTTTCTCTCTGAGGAGAAAACAAATGGTTCCATCTAGAGTGGGGTACAGAGCCACCTGTGGCTTTGTGTCATTGTATATCTCTTATGTCTCATGAAGTTTGCTCAGCTCATGAGTTCACAGATGATTTGGAGACTCAGAGTCTCATTTGACCCAAAATGTCAAGCCTGCAACAGCTCTAAAGACTATATGATCAACCTTTAAATATTACTTTAGATTCCTTTCTTACTGTCTCCATAGCAAGTGGCCATTTGAATGCATCTCTCCATTTAGAAGATCTGTGGTTCTACCTACATGAGAACCTTAGGATGAAATTTAATCATTCCCTTGACTAAATAGGATCAACATGTCCTTGAAAGTCCCTTATAAATTGTGAAGTAGGATTCCAATTCAGGCAAAGATTTTGTTCATCTGTCATAAAACTATTCTTCTAAAGAATAATAACAATAGTTAAATTTATGGTATCCTTAATAAGTAAGTCTTACACAGTAAAAGGTAAAGACAGTGCTTTATCAATTACTTCATGGAATTTTGGAAAAGTGTGCATGTGGGAGGCACCATTGGGTCATGTACAAAGAAATACACTGAAGCTTACAGAAGTCATAGAAGTTGCAAAGAGCCATTCACAGAAACTTTGTGGTTACTATTTCTTTCTAATACCAACGTGTGTCCATGTACTTCTTCAGTTTATAAATTTTTGGAATAAATTATTTAAATTTTATTTTCATTTTGAGAGAGCTGTGGCAGCCAGCTTCAAACTTACCATCTATTTTTATACTGTTCATTACAAAGAATCATGAAAAGCATGAATTTTTATTTCAGTAAAAACTCATGATTTTATTGTTGTCATAAAAAAAATTCACCTTAGAACTGGATCACTAGGCCCTTTCTCTACTTAACGCCTCCCAGTTCAAAATGCACACATCTCTTACTTGCTAGGATTCCCTTAGATCTGCACTTAGTTAGGCTCAACACACTGAAGCTTCAACACAATCTTCTTCATACAAAGAATATTTGTCCTTCTTGTACTGTGGAGCTTTGTGGAGTTGGTGCTGGCCATATTTCTTACAGAATGTCTGGTGGGTCTTATGAACATTCACATTGATTATATCAACCCTCCATTTTCTCCCTCCAAATTTCCCTGTAATCTCTTAACAGATCCTCCTCAGAACATCATGTCTTCTTTTTTTCTTTTTAATAGCTTACTGATTTCAGAGGCAGGTGGATCTCTGTGAGTTCAAGGCCAGCCTGGTCTACAAAGTGAGTCCAGAACAGCCACGGGTACACAGAGAAACCCTGTCACAAACAACAACAACAACAACAACAACAAAACCCTCACTGATTTCAATTAGTGCTGTCCATATGTGCATGGTGTGGACCCATCCACTGGAGGATGGAAAACCTACCAGTGGAATATCCTTATAATTATTGTTCTTTTCCCAGCAACTATTCACTGGCAATATCCCCTAGGTAAAGGATAAAGCCTAGAGAACACCTCCCCCATTTAGACTAGAATTCTGGCTGGCTTGATCTCATGCAGCTCTCGTACAGATAACCACAGTTCCTGTGAGTTCATGAGTAAAATAGCAATGTCATGTCCAGAAAGCATTTCTAGGTGACAAGTATTATCTTCAGAATATCATTCATGCCATAGAAACAAGGGTTTGCGTCTAAACATTGTGTCTGTCATTTGCTTGGGACTAAAAAAAAATCTTATTCAGGTTTTGATAAAGAAGCAGTATATCTAATCAATATTATGAAGTAATCTTTAAAATCACAAGACACTTAGCATAAAACATTCACCTATTCTCCTCCTTTAGTCTCATTAAAATCACAATCGAGAAGAGCCTAGAGCCAGGAGGTTCTAAGGATCCAGTAGTCTCAGTTAACAATCTCAGAGCTTGAATGTGCTTTTTCTAACACTGTGTATCTTGCTTACTTGCTTCAATATTAGAAAACCAATCCTGGGATGTTTTCTGAAGATGTACATTGTTTCACTATGCACCACCAAGAGGACACTGTTTTTTGGGGTTTCCCAACAGTTACCTGAAAGTCCATCTTACACAATTTAAATAAGCAGACAATGTATATTCTTAGGGTGTCTCCCATAACTTTCAAAAACTACATGACTCCTCTTCATCCTAATGTTCTCTTCATTTCCATCCCTGTTTGCAATAAGAAAATGAACACAAGTTCTCTCTCAAATCTTTCATTTCCCAGGAACAATACTGTCTACTCATGTCTTCACTTCTCTTGAAGCCAAGAGCTTTACCTCCAAATCTTCCTCTTCCACCCTCTCTCTTCTTCCCACCCTTCCTGTATTTTTTAATTTATTTTTGGATAGGGTCTTCTCAGCCCAGGCTGGCCTTAGGTTTGTTTTGTGGCTGTAGATAACTTTGTGTTTTTGATCCTTCTGTCTTTGCCTCCACAGTGCTGGGATTACCGGTGTGTGCCGCCATTTCCAGTTGGCATGGTGATGGGGATAAATGTCGAGGTTTTGGAAATGCTAAGCATTCCACCAACTGAATCTTCAACCTCCCCATATTTCTTTTTGCTCCTTGCTTCTTTATTTCCTACTGTGTCTTACTTCTAAAAAGGAATAAAGGAAGTCTTCCATGGCCTATAAAAGGAGGAGACAAGAAATAGTACAGAGATTTTCTAGGCGACCACAGTGCTACACAGTTCTGAGGTCCTATGGTTAGACAAAGAAGCCCCTCTGCAATGTTTGTCATATTTCCAAAATTTATGCAGAAGTATTTAAAAGAAAAAGTTATAGTATATTTAAGTACTCACATTGTTCAGTAACACACACACATATGTGTGCATATCTATCTATATCTCTATATATAGTGTGTCTGTGGTGTGTGTGTGTGTGTGTGTGTGTGTGTGTGTGTGTGTGTGTGTGCATGTGCGTGCGTGCTATGGAGAGAGAATGAAAGTACAATAAAGTAAATGCGATAAAATGTTAATAGCCAGAGGTGATTCTAAATAAAGTATAAGCTGTACTGTGTGTTATTTATGTTTCTGAAATTCTTCATGCTTGAAACTACCGACAAAATGTTGATGCTAATCATTTAAATGGAATTTTTATGTGTAACAATGCCACATATATAACTTTCTTTTGTAGGAAGTAGGATTTTAAAGGAAATGTAACACACCTAAGCTGATTTTACACGCCTTTATTTATTTATTTAAGATTTTCTGAGCTGATTTTAAAAGGGCAGAAGGAAAGAAAGAAGGCAAAAGATCTTTCTCAGGCATACTTCATCTCTCTGGACCATTCATGTTTCCTCTCATTCATTCAGCTGTCTGCTTCTCAAAAAACGTACTCCATCCTGCTTCCCCTGTTCAGTCTCCAGGTGATAATGGTCCGAACAAAGCTCTCCCTGTCCCAGTGTGTTCTTTATGTTTTCTTTTCAGGTGTGTGTTTTGACAACCTACCAACCTGGTGAACAATGAATCCAGCTAAAAACCAATGAGGAAAGGTTCCCTGATAGATAGTTGATACTATCTTCTTTTTCAGACACTTGTTTTTCTGGTTTTACTTTCTGGAAGATGGACTAAGGATCGATGAATGGCAAAAAGCAGGATCTGTGACAGTGCAGACAGGCAGGGAAGTGAATAGTGGAAGACCAGGAGGGATTGTGATAGTGCAAAATCAGCCACCATTTCCCCATTTCCCTTTTTAATGTGGCATTGCAGGTTCTCCCATTCAGATAGGGCCTTCATTTCTCCACTTGGTGAATATAGGTTGGCCTTCTGATCCAGACAAAAAAACCCAAGTAGAGATTTGAAGTCCATAGAATAGGACTTGCTGTCATGCTGCACTTGGAACACTGAAAACACCCTGTGAATGAACGTGCAGTAGCTTTCTGGCTGATGGGAGACACATCTGTGCAAATGACATCCTAATTTACAAAACTATAATAGAGCCTACTGAAATTCATGGAAATAGGGCTATCTTAGTCCATCCATGCCCTAACAAGCCATTAGCTGATCACAGAGAGAAAACAAATTTAGTAGAGATCAGAGGGGCAGCCAAGACTAGATGATCTTCCCAGTCATCCCAAGAAAACTGTGGAAACAATCTATGCTTATTACTCTAAGCCTAATCTTGCTTTAGGAAGCAAGAGACAATTGAAACAGAGCTCCAGAGTTGGGCAACAGAGTACTGAATGGGGACTCTAGAGCATTGCCGTAACATCACAATGTACAGAAAGCTCCCTTGTTTGCCTTACTGATTGCCTTTTTCTACTTTTACTCTTGGTTCCATTAATGGTCACTTGCCAATATAAAGAGGAGGACAGTGATGTGAAATGGAGTATTACAATGAATTTATTTCTGAACATTTTACTTGGTCCAACCTAGTATTTTTTTCTCTAAGGAAATAAAATTATAGCCCTGAAAGGAACAACGTTTTCATATATGCTGTTATTCATATATATATATATATATATATTCCTGCTTGTTTTAATGGCATGCTCAATCTAGATGGCAATATCTTCATCAAGAAGTAGTCAAATGTAAATGGATAGCAGAGAGATTGTTGGGAAAATACCCTGTGCTGTATATTTCATAATATCAATGGCCCCACCTATTTGCAGTGAGGGAGGAGGCAGCAGCCAGAGAGGGTTTTGGAGTTCTGTGAATAAAAGTTTATTACTTGTTTTCTACCTTCCATCAATCAGCTCAGTGTTAGGAGAAGGAAAAAGGAAAAAGCAACCTAACCTCTGTGTCTGCTCATAAAACAAACCAGGCAGAATTTCCTTTAGTTGTGGCCTTGAAACTAACTTTTTCAAAGTTAGAAGGAACTAGAATTTGATTACAAGTCAAAACTGGAAGAGGGGCTTTGTAGCATTGAACCTTAGTGTCAACATTTTTCCAGCTGTTACAGTTAAAATCTTCGAACATTTATGGATACCTGTTCTGTGCTAGGAGCTGAGGAGGTGATACAGGGAATAGAAGCATGCACATGATGAACTGCCTATTCTTTATAGATTCACAGGAGAATAAAATTAGTAATATGTGTTGATGTTATCCAATAGGAGATAATAGGTGTTAGAGCCATAGGAAAAGTAAATGCAAACCCAGTAAGGTACAGATTACTTTTCCTGTTGGAGTCAGTACAACTTAACAACAACAACAACAACAAAAAAAAAAAACCTTCATTTTGAAGGGGAATTTGCTTACTTAGAAGTGGGGAAATGCTTCCTGATATAGGAATAGTTTCTTAGAGACAAAACAAGAAGCAATAATTTCAGGAAACCCCAAACTGCTTATTCTTGAATGACTTAGTAGAAGAGTATAATTTCATATTTTGTTAAGCAATGTTTTTTTTAACATATGGGAAGGTAATTCTTGACAAAGAGGAGGGCAGATGCGACTGGAGAATGCATTAACCAAAGTAGAAATTATTAGAACCCAATGAAGACAGAGGGCAGTGGGTCTAAGGCATAAGACGAGCAAGGCTCAACAAACACTGCTGGAAATCTAAGTTAAGATAAGAGTAAAGAGGATCTGATAAAATTGACATGACAGGGGAAATGGGAAAGGGCTCTTTTGAGAGGAGAGGGAGGTAAATACAGAAGAAGGAGGATAAAATAATAAGAATGTCTGAAAAGGTTACAAGGAATCATATTATTAACCATTTACCTTAAAAACAACCTGTAATACACAAAATTCTCTGTATAAATATACATATATAGCTGTACAAAAAAGGCTAAGTTATTTTATTTACTAGTATTTAAATTATGGTTAACTGGTTGGCGGCCATTTTTTTCTTAATCCAGCAATATAAATGAGCACACACAGACACCACGTGGATTTTAACAAGCCTTGGCCTGAGTTGAGAAATCTTGGCCCATCTACGCTAGCTCTTAATTCTACTACCCAAATATGACCCCATATATACATACGTCCCCTTGGACTGCCATTCTCCATGATATGCTTATGTTACTGGCCATGTGGAGTGAGGTTTTTTTTTCTTTCTAACCCATGGTGAGTGTCCTCCTCCTTCGTGCTCCTGGCTGGAATGAATTAATCCTCTGTCTAAAGCACAGGCTTCCTGTTCTAATCACAGGAAGTCCCACCTTTCTCTGTCTTTGCCCAATCTCAGGCCTCAGCATTTATTTAACCAATCAGAGACAATGTAACAGACAGAAAACAGGACCAATTAACATTTAGAATGCTTAACATAACCCCATCAATTCCCTCCTTTTGTCTAATAAAAAGGCTAAATTTTTTAACTCATATAGTAAAAACAATAAGAACAAATATGAAACAATCAGGAAAAGCATATATAAAAGTTATGCACATTAATGCTTAGCCTATTTTTATCAGGCAATCTTGAAGAAGAAAAAAATCATCTATCTATCTTGGTGTATCTAAAGTTCTGAACCTAAATAATTTCTATCATATACTGTGTTTATAAACCTAGATTTTACTTAGACTTGAAAATATCCTTTTAAAACCTAAACAACTCAAGTTCAATTGAAATTTTATAACTATTATGCCTTCAACCCCATCAAAGACATAAGAAGGGATAAAGTTATTATTTGAGTGAGTAGGAAGCATAGGAGAGCAGCTTCCAAAAAGAAAAATGACAGTTTGCTGCCTAGATAATCCCAAATATCTATCAATACCGTTGGAGCATCATCTTCATCCTTCTGGACAAGCATTTTTCACAGACTAAATTGTGTAGCAGAAAATAAGGATTTTCCCATTCTGTCTCTGCAGAATCAGGACATTCACTTACCTGCAGTTAAGCTCTGGTCCATCTTTGGGGTGTATATAGTCTGTTGAGAGAGCAGGGGCATTTTTGCCCAATGGGAATTATCTCCTGATGGGAGAATTCTTTTTGATGCTCATTGTCTTCTTCCAAGTCAAATGGGGACTATCAGGAGCTGGCAGTCTCATGTCAAAGAATTTTTAAAATAATAAAAATATCTTTAAATGCCATATTCTACAGATCTCTTGAAGTTTTTGAAGACCATCTATCCATATCCATTGAGTAAGCAAATGTTGCTTGTCTCTAACAACTTAACATCTGATTAACGTAGAACCTCTGAGATTAACTAACTTAAATATTTTAATAAAATAACAAGTTTGAATGATTATCAACTTGCATTTCTTAATAATCTTAAACAGTTTGTGATAGTTACTGTCAAAAGGACTAGAATGTCACATTGCAAATTTAAGAATTACATTGCTACAATACCTAGTCAAAATATAGCCTTAATTTTGTATCAATATACATATAGCTTTAATGAACTTTTCTTATCTGAGTTCATGCTGCTCCCTCCAGGAGTCAAAGACCACCTTAGAAAAAACCCAGTACCAAACATGAGATACCCTCTTTTGAGTTCTGGGCCAGGGCTGTCCAAGAGCCTCCCAATATGCATGGTTTATTGCTGCTGCCCTTCGTTGCTTCTCAGAGGTGTAAGGTAAGTCCTTATTGCTCAAACACCATGTACTTCAGAAGTAGAGCCCTGAGATGGGGGTGACCTGAATGTCCTGCTCCATGAGGACTAGCTTTAATGGTACTAGAAGGCATCATTAAAGGTTTCATAAAAGGGTGCAACCAAGTGTCTTATCTACTTATCATCTTATGAACTACATCAATGATAAGCATGGCACAGTAACACTAACGATAAAGTAGTGACACACACACCTTGACAGGAACCAATAGCTCTCTAATTGAATTTAAGACCTGTTCAATGACGGGGAAAACATGTCTGGTACTGGAAATCTAGGTAACTACCCAGTGCTAGTGAAGTCATAGTTATTGGAGGAGAATCTACAACCACTAATTTACTAAACCAGCACAGTCCCTAACAATAATCTATAAACATATGTCCTTATACCCACAGATAACTGTAGATAAGAGGGAGAGGGGGAAGATGGTGAGAGGGTGGGAGAATGGGACCAGGAGGGGAGGAGGGAGGAGGCTGTGATTGGGATGTAACTTGAATAAATAAATGAATGTTGAAAAAAATAACAAAAAAGAAAACTTCTCTTTGCAACAGATAGAGACCATTAGAGAGAATCACAACCAACAAAAATATAGAGTTGTGAAGCCCAGTTTCAATGAATCCATCTACAAACACTACTGCACCCAAGCCTCAGGTAACATTGCTGAAGAGGGAACAGTAAGATTATAAGAGCCAGAGAATCAGGGAGTTTACTGTGAGGCTATGTCTCCTAGTAATGACAGTAGTTACACCCATAAATCTTACTAATATGACTGCCCAAAAGTAAGCTGAACAACAATGGACATATTAAGCGAGATGGGAGAAATTCCACAAAGTCTTAACCCTATACAAAAAACTATAGGCAACCGAGGAATGCTGAAAATGAGAGAAGTAGTCTTCCATGGAAGAGCACACCAATTAGTTGTCCAGTGCCATGTTGGTCAGCTCTGAAAAACATACATACAAGTAATACTGTATGGAATGAGTAGGTTCTATTTAGGGATATACATATATATATATGTGTGTGTGTGTGTGTGTGTGTGTGTGTGTGTGTGTGTGTGTGTGTATACAAACTATGCATACAGCAACAATTAATGAAAAGTGAGGCCATGAATTTCAAGGAGAATGTAAAGTGTTATATGAGGGGGTTTGAGGGGAGGAAAGTTAAGGGAAAAATGCACTCATACTCTGAATTTTTTTATAAAAAACAATACCTGAGTGTGTGCTGCATATTGTATGGGAAAACGATATTTTTGGTAATGTTGCAGATGCTAGCAATTCAGGATCACCTAGTCTGATATTATCACATGATGTTTCTGAGTCTCTCTGCTCAGTTGAGACTGGGCTGCAGGTTCATCATAGACATTAAAGAGGTTTCATACTAACAACAACTCCGTCAATAACACACTCCCATTTTCTTAACTCAAAGTCCTTGAAAGGGTTGTCTCTCCTATGCTCTTGTTCCTAGATCCCAGGCCCGCTTTCTTTTCTGGAACTCTCCTTTCAGTGTTGCATTAGTCAGCTTTGTCTCTGTGACCAAAATTCCTGAAAGAATAACTTAAAGGGGAAGAATTGTTTATTTTAGCTCACTTTAAGAATTTCTATTCATCATGGATAGCTTTATTTGTTTCTCTGCTTATGATGGGGCAGAACATCATGGAAGCAAAAGGATATGGAGAAAGAAGCTGCTTATTGCATGTGGCCAGGAAATAAAGGAAGGATCCAGGTAAGACATGGACATGCTTCCAGTGTTCCTCCAGCTAGGACGACCTCATACAGTTTGTAGAATCTCCCAAATAGTGACACCAATTAGGGATCAAGGTTTTTTTTTTTTTTTTTTTTGGTTTTTCGAGACAGGGTTTCTCTGAATATCTCTGGCTGTCCTGGACTCGCTTTGTAGACCAGGCTGGCCTCGAACTCACAAAGATCCGCCTGCCTCTGCCTCCCAAGTGCTGGGATTAAAGGCGTGCGCCACCACCGCCCGGCGGGATCAAGGTTTTTTATGCAGCTTGTTTTGTGGGGACTTTTATCAACCATATCTAAAGGTCAGTTTTCCAACAACTTTTAACATAGTTCATCTCTTTATTAACCCTTTTCTTTCAGAACATTTTTAAAAACCACACAAAAGTTCAAAAAACAAAACAAAATCTCCCAGAATTTTTTGATAGTATTCTATCAATTCCCAAAATTTTAATGGGTACATTGCTATACTGACGTTATTACATTCACATTCTCTCTCTCTCTCTCTCTCTCTCTCTCTCTCTCTCTCTCTCTTTCTCCTCCCTCCTTTTTTAAAATATACACATTGAGTCAAAAGAAAATTGTCCCAGTAAACATCGACAAAGCATGTTTTTCTATTTTCCTAGATCTAGTTTAGATTCAAGCCACTTTCATATCCTTTCACTTTGACTATCATTACCTTGACAAATTTAAAAAATCAGAGGCCTAGGCTGTGGCTTTAGGTCTGTGGTGGAGTTCCTGCCTATCACATGCGTTATCCTGGAATTTATTCCCAGTATGTTCACACACACACACACACACACACACACACACACACACACACACACACACACA
>CAJQZJ010035647.1:917125-1017625 GCA_907164525.1 Lophiomys imhausi | reverse complement strand
ACACACACACACACACACACACACACACACACACACACACACACACAGAGAGAGAGAGAGAGAGAGAGAGACTGTATAATTTCCTTTAATTTGTTTCAGCTTAATGAGTCATTATAATTAGATGCACCCTATACATTTTGACAGGAATATTGCATAAGTAATATTGAATCCTTGGCACATAATAAGAAAGCATACCAGGTGTCTTATTCTTACTGTTGTTAACTTGGTTGATTTAAGGTGACATATGAAAATTTATCTACTCAATATTGATTTTTTTCCTCTGCTCTCACCAATGTGACTAATTGTATTATTTTCCTACTCAAAATTCCACCAAACTTCCTCATACTTAAAAAGAAATATAATTATCTTTTTATTGTATATAGGATAAATCTTTATCTAGGCCTATACTACTCACATTATGACTTACTTTATCTCCTACCACTTCACTGAAACTGCAATTTAATTACCACTTGTAGTTATTAATACATATAAACTATAAGATTAGGCTGCAGCTTCACCTGTCTTAACTGGTTGCCTGGTTTGTCCTGGGGAAAGAGCCCCAGGACCAAGGGTGGCCTACACCTGTAACCTAAACTCTGTTAACTAATATATGTTGTTATGTTAGGACAGTAGAATTACCACAAGCTTGGCAGGTGATCCACCTGGGTTGTAGGGGAGTCCAGCAGTCCAGAAGTCTGGGAGTCTGAGAGCCCTGGATTGCTTGGACTAAGGGCCTATAAGCCGCCATGGTCCTTTCCCCAATAATTAAATACACCAAAACCTTTTAATGTTTTAATGCTTAGCCCTTAGCAGGGCAGAGTCTCAATTAGCTACTCTAAATTAACCCAGATCACCTAATCCCAACACACCATGTGCCTGTGATTACCTTCCAGTGTTCTCAAATGCATCTATCTGCTTCTGTGTCACCCAGCAGAATGAACTAATCCTCTGTGTAAAGCACAGGGTTCCTGTTCTAATCTCAGGAAGTCCCACCTTCCTATACTCTTTCTGCCCAGCTAATTGTCTTATCATCGACTTTTATTAACCAATCAAGAGAATGCCTCAGAAGGGGCAGTAACTAGATCTCAGCATTGAAATCAGCCTATCAGAAGCAATGTTATTAGCCCTAACACTTCACCCTTGCCCCTTCCCTACAAACAATAAACAAACGAGCAACAAAACAATGACCATAGTCACATTGGCTATTTTGGTAAAGTTCAGACATGTTAAACTTATTTCTTCCTATGGGACTCTGAATTTGCCATGACTTGTAGAAGAGGAACTTTATACCATTTTATCTCACAACATTTAGGGTTCTGCTCAAATGTCACATCCCTTGAGAAGCATTCCCAAAAATTTTTATCTAAATGTCCATAACTTATTTCTGTCGTTTTCAAAGCTCTTAGCCTGCTATATTTTTAAGCATCTATCATCATCTTATTACCATCCCCAGAATGTCTACATTAATTATTTTCATGTTCACCACATACTCCTAGTGGCTTGAACAGTACCTGACACAAGACATTTAATAAATATTTGTTGAATAATTGAACAAGTGAACAAATGAATTATAAATTTTTGACTTCTAATCTTCTTTGGATTCTTATATTACTGAGAAACCATTTCAGTCGATACCAATTAATCTTTCTAATGGCTACTTCAGACATTACTGTTCTTTTAAAATCTGTCCCTGTTAGCTCCATAGATAGTCTCCAAAAATGGTATTTTGTACTTTATTAGCTCTAAAAACTTTAGAATATTCTTCTTTGCACCAATTTCACTAAAGTATGAGGCAAAAATAAGACTTTCCATCTACCTGTAAAGCAATGGGATTGTCAATGCCAGTGCTAGCTTATGTAACACTGTTAGAACAAAAGTGTCTGCCTCTGTGTGGAAGCAGTCTAGGAGACCACAGTAAAGGAGGAATGTAGTGTTTTCATGTAGATTAGGGAGGAATGCCCTAGAAAAAATGTCCTAAGAAGTATAGAGAAATAGTTGCTTAGATTACTAATAAAATAGTAATCTTCAGGTAATTCAAATATACTTTCAACAATTTCCTTCACACCCCTTCTTATCTTTGAAGTACTGTCTCTAATGGCTTCAATCAATACTGACTATTATAAGGAGAGTTACTCACACCATACATTCCAGCAACTATTGCAAGTTTTTTGTATCATCATGTTGTCTGAAAACTTGCTCTTCTTCAACTTGCTTCTTCTGAATACGTACCAGTTTAGATTGCATCATCCTAAGGAAATCTTCTGTCATTGTCATATTCTGTATCAGTGACAAAATGTCTGACAGAAGTGGCTGAAAGAAGGAAGAAGTCATTTGGGCTCCCAGTTAAATAAGGGATGCATTTCCTTTTTAAAAATGAATATGGATTTGTTTTCATACAATATATTCTGATCACGCTGTCTACTCCCTCATTTCCTCTCAGATCCTCCTCACCTCCTTATCCATTCAACTCCATACCTTGTTTATTTCTCTCTCTTTAGAAAACAAACAGGCAAGCAAACAAACTAGAATAGAACGAAACAGAGAAAAAGAAAGAAAACAACAAAAAAGCATAAAAACAATGCACATAAAGAAACACACACATATATATATAGACTCCCCAAAATACAAAATTGGAAACCATAATACATAAGCAAAAGACCAGAAAGGTGGGGAAATGTCTAGAGAAAGTGTTATGAGACAAAAAATAATAATCTATGAAGGGATGCATTTCTAGAAGGAATCCAAGTCATCACATCAGGGAAGGCATGGCAGCAGGGGCATGTAGCAGCTAGACATAGTCTCACAGATAGTGGACAGAAAGTGTTAGTGGCAATAACATTAGGTCTCAAGTATTGCCTTCTAATGCCCTTCATCCTCCCAACAGATTCTGCCTCCTAAAGACTCCACAACCTTCCAAAATAGTATCACCAGCTGGGAACCAAGTGTTCAAACACATGAGTCTATGAGGAACATTTCACAGTTAAACCACCACACCATCCCTCCTAAGATTGAAAAAAAGAGCCCTCATTTATTCTCACTAAGGTTTTGAAAGTAAACACTATCTTCTAAACATTTCTACCTACTATAATCCTTCTAATTCTAGAAGTTGGTGTTAGTAGCCTTTTATTGTTTTCCTCTGATTCTCTTTGACAGAGTAGTCCTTCCTATCAATTTAGTCTACATTTGTTTCATTGGCACTTGCTTGTTTTTGTTTCTCTTCCCTCTTCTAGATCTCCAAGTACTGAAATTTACTATGGTTCTGTCCCATTTTTTTTACTTTCATGAAATATATTTGTTCATATATGTAGATGTATTTATAGTTAGGATTTGTTATGACAAAAAAATTTTACAATTGGAAAAGTTGCTAAATGTTTTCTGTACAGCTATGATCCTCATACCTCATCCTGTAACTCAACTAAGCAGAATGGGCAATTAGGAAAGGAAAGTGGTTGAAAATGAAATAATAAGGACAAATAGACCATGAGAAAGTACAGGATCCTATATCATTCTCTCAGAGTGTACGTGTTAATGACACTGATAAGCATTTAAGTGTTTGGGAACTTTCAGAGAATGGCAAAGCTGTTATCAGTCCTGCTTTGACTTTGCTGTTTGAATCTTGCACAAAATGTTTACAGTGGTTAACCATAATCAGAAACATTTAGGGAAAGGAATGCTGGGAAACATCAGCATAGTTAATGGTACATTGGTAGTTATATGGTTTATTGTTCAAAGCCATCATATTGTTTAATCACACTTGCTACCTTCATATGAAGAACTTCCTCCTCAGAAATGTACACTTTCTTATACCTCTAGTTTTAGAATTTAGCATTATTACCCATCCAGTTGTTTCACCTAAGAACCTCTGGATCATCCCTACCTTTTCATGTTAACCAATCTTTCCTTCCCACCACTACTTTGACATATCCATTAAGTTACCAAGTCTTTCTAATTCTAGCTCATCAAAATTTTCACATTCATGTTCATCATCTCTAGCTATATTATTTCTGCTCCATACACCAGAAACATTGATTACATTTTTCTCTGGTCCATTCATCTTCTACTTAGTCATTAGGATGAATTTGCATTTGTCATTTACTCAGTATCTTTTTGGGATCTTTTCATTTACAGAATGCATCAAAACTCCTAAACATATAGATTGGATTATTATTCCTAATTCTTTACTCTCCCCAGCAACAGAATTATACTTCTGTGCCCTTTGTCATTTAACTTTGCAATTTTGGCCATAATGGGAATACAATATTCTTTCCCATTGTATGTGACCTACATCGGTAAACAATAGAAATTAGTTTTTGTGACATAAGATTTTAAACTCATTTGGTTAGACTGGATCCATCCTTTGGCTTTAGGCATTATCAGGAGAAATACATGATCATAAATTACTGCTGCTACAAATTGATAAATTCGGTTCCTAGAATCAGTCATGAGCCATCTGGAGCTAAGCAGAGCTCAATCCAAACAGGTTTACCAATAACCAACTTGAATAAACTCAACCGCGGGTACCCACTTATGAATTAGAAGATAAATGTTTTTGTTACAAGCTACTAAAATTTTAGAGGTTGCTACATAGCATTATTTCAGCAATAATTGAATAATACACAGTATATACACAAATGCTGTACAATTGAAACACAGTCAGATGTTTGTGCCAGTCTCAAATCATTTTTCTCTTGTACCAATAATGATTGTTCTCACATATTGATTGTGTGCTCCTTCCATCCCAGCCTGACTTATACAAGCAAGCAGATTAGTGATTAGCAGACCTGAGATGCATGCATGCCCTTGTCCAGAGCAGCCAGTGTTATTTTCACATATCCACTCTTTGCCCTGTTTTTCAGCTAGAAAGTTGCTTGGGACCTTCCCAAAATACCTATAAATGAAGCCTGTACTTCTGTATTTGCTTATATAGGTGAAGACTCTGAGTCCATTTTACATATGTTCTTATATTAGCAATCAATATTTACTGGGTTATAAATTAGAGACACTGTTCAGAGTTTTCCGTTTACTTTTTACAATGATCCTATCATTGTATAATTGATTGGAATAAATCCTATCATTTTCATTGCTTTACCAGAGAAGAAGCTGAGGCATAGATAGGTAAAGTAGCCTGAAAGGTCAGGCAGTGAGTCACAGATGTAAGATTCAAATCCAGGTAATTTGATCTTATAACAACCATTAATCACTGTCCTCAATCCTTAGTCAGTGATATTGGGTCTTTTTGTATCTGTGCACACACCTTGATTGAAACTCTGCACCTTTCACAAAGGTTATTGATTTGTATTATTCCCTCCCCCACACTTAACTAAGAGCTTAAGAAGTCAAGGACTCAATCTCAAGTGTCCTTATATATCCAGTATCTTGTAAGGTGGTGTGCCTGTAACTAGTTCTAAGTAAATGTTTGTGAATGCAATTTGCTACTGAACTTCCTTGTCATCAGTCAAATTTTCATCACAAATTGCCAGAGAACTGGTCCAAATTGCCTTTCTCTGAAACATGAAAATGACACAATGTATTTGGAGAGTGATTTATAGAAAATCATGTATTTCAGACAGTTGGAAAGGGTACAATGATAAGAAAAATTTTCAAATATCTCCTCAGGCACTTGCTTTTTAAACATCAATCAAACAATGAACCAATCATGACTTAGTGCTCTGTATCCATCAAAACCAGACCAAGCATTTGCACTAGAGGTAGCCCACTAATCACTTTGTGCTCTGGTAGCTGTAGTTTATGGTTTTTCCTGATCTAGTCTTGTTTTTCTATCTCTGAGCTAGTGCGATCAATGAGTATGGAAAAAAGTTAAGATAAAATAAACATTTCATGTGACAGCCTTTTTCTGAAAGCTTCAGTGGCTTTGGAAAGTTTACTGATTCCTGAAGAAGAACTGCCATACTTTTTTAAGGAAGGGTGAAATAAAGGGGAATTTTGTGAATAAAAAGAATTAGAACTAGCATAGTCCTTTAAAATCTGGTATTATCTTTATTGGTTAGATTGTTTTATAATTGTTGAAGGTAATGAAAATTGTATACTTGAACTATATAGGAGTTAGGTCTCTGAACCACAAACCACTTTGTTTTTGAAGAATAAAGTTCAGGATTGAGAGTCAACAAATAAAATGTGTGAACCTTACAAAGTACAGTAGGTAAAACTAACTTTTTTTTCCTTTAGAGGGCTTATATGCTACTGATTGGTAGGTGCTAAGATTTTGAAGAAAAAGCACAAGGTTTTTGAAACATAAGCACAATAAAAACAAAAACCAGAGACAATATTTATTCAAGCTGCTGGACCCATGAAAATGAATATAGGAAGTAGCTAACAATAATGGGGGGTGTCAGTCATTTCAAAATTTAGCTTGTTAGTAGAATATTTTCTTTCACTAAATGTGATGTATATTTTTCTTTTGGTTGTGGAACATGTTAGGAAGTTTTGTTGCTCCAACCAAATTAAAAAAAATGCAGCCAATGAAATTTTAAAATTCAGCATATATTCAAGGGAAAATAGTTGAGATAATTTTCTTCCTTACCATTGACTTCTTACTAGTTCCGTATGAATATATTCAATGAATAAAAGAGACTTTTGAATGTCCAGTGATTTGTTTGGTCAAATCTTGCCCAGTCTTAGAGAATTTAAATAGATGTACATTTTCTTTATCAAATGTATTTGCTGTATCAACAGAATAGCTTGTATCCCAGATGTGGGAATGCAATTTAAGAAGAGTAAACTTCAAGGTTAGAGAAGGAATATAATCATGAAAAACATAAAGAACTCAGTATTTTGTTAGTTTGAGTTATTTAAAATATCAATTATATACAAAGAAGAAGTTAGAAGACAGTGCTTTGGCAGTCCTTTGTTAGAATGACAGCAAAGAATAAAGTATGCACAGCCAGGGTACTGTTGAGGCTTACATTTAACAACCAGCAAAGGAAGAACTGGTATGGAATCTCAGCCTGGATTCCCATATAAGTCAGGTATCATTCCATTAAAACATACGCTCTCATTGAATGCATTGCAAGACAACTGGATGTGCATTCATATATGGTGGAATCTGTATGGTACACTTGACTTAGGAAATGAGAAATGTTCTCCCCTAACCTGTTACTCTTATCATCTTTCCTGTTGGACTAGAAGTCAACATCTGTAATGCCTTTAGTTCAATGGCTTATAGAGAATACTACTATAGTTATTTTTGTGTAGGTGGATTGGGATTGGTTTGTACTTTTTTCAATTTCTTTTTTTGAGACATCTCCTTATGTAGCTCTGACTGGTTTGAACCCCTCAATCCTCCTGTTTGAATTTATCATTCTTTACAGAGATTATAGATCTGAATCTTCTTTAAAAAACAAAACAAAACAAAAAAACAAAGTCTTATTTTCATACAATATATTTCAATCACATTTCCGTCCCCCAACTCCTTCCAGAAACTCCCTATCTCCCTTTCTCTACCCAAGTTCATGACATTTCTCATGCCCTCTCTTCATCCCTCAAAAATACTCAGGAAAAAGCACAACAACAAAAAAATCAAAACTAACTAAAAAAAAAAAGAATATGACAAAAATAGCAAAACAAAATGAAAAGTCCACCAAAAAAAATGGAGTCCATTTTGTGTTGGCCAACTACTGGGTACAGAGTCTGTCTTGGAGTGTGCCTGATAAGCCCAGTAACAGTCTACTGGAGGAAACTGATTTTCCTTTTCCCCTCAGATAACAATTGCCAATAGCTTCTTGGCTAGAGGCAAGTATTTGTATCCACTCCCTTCTCTCAGTGTTCTGATTGTGTCTGGTTTGAAACTGTACTCTTGTGTGTGCTGGGCTAATATTTATGAGTTTAAATGTGTACCAGTTGTTCTGTATCTTGAAGTGGCAGGCCAGTGGCACAATGGATAATGTGTCCATCAGAGGATTCATGAATCTTCCTTTGATCACAGTTTTCCTAAGGAAACAAAGCATCCATGGGACCAAGGTAATAGGCCCACTGAGAACCTTGATCCAATGAAAGATTTTGTTCACTAACAGCTTATTTTCCTAATCTTCTAGACTATACTAACCTCACAGGTACTGGGCTAGATCTACAGTACTGGGCATAAATTCCTTCCTATTAAGCAGACTTTAAATCAAATTATGGAGCCGTTGGTTACCCCTAGGAGATAGGTGCGGAGTGCTAACCAGAATGAAGGATGTGTGAAAAAGCCATATGGAAACCTACTATAAGCCAGTTAAAATATGACTATAAAAGGAGTTTGAAGGGAAATGTGCTTCATGACTGAATAATGCTTCCCCCACAAGGCATGTATTAATAACAATATTAATTATTAATAACATTAATGCATGCTCTCTTTGTTTCTGATAGCTGAATAGTATTCCATTGTGTAAATGTACCATAGTTTTTTTTCTTATCCATTTATTGGTTGAGGGACATCTGGGTTGTTTCCAGTTTCTAGCTATTACAAATAAGGCTGCCATGAACATAGTTGAGATAGATGTCCTTGTGGTTTGGTGAGGAATCCTTTGGATGTATACCCAGAACTGGCATGGCTGGGTCTTGAGGTATAACTATTCCAAGTTTTCTAAGATATCACCAGACTGATTTCCATAGTGGTTGTACAAGTTTGCACTCCCACCAGCAATGGAGGAGGGTTCCCCTTTCTCCACATCCTTGCTAGCATGAGCTGTCATTTGAGATTTTGTTCTTAGCCATTCTGACAGGTGTGAGATGGAATCTCAGAGTCATCTTGAGTTGCATTTCTCTGATGATTAAGGATGTTGAGCATTTTTTCAAGTGTCTCTTGGCCATTAGAGATTCCTCTTTTGTGAATTCTCAGTTTAGCTCTGTTCCCCATTTTTTGATTGGATTGTTTGATTTCTTGGTGTTTAATTTCTTAAGTTCTTTATAAATTATGAATATTAGCCCTCTTTTGGATATGGGGTTTGTAAAGATCTTTTCCCAATCTGTAGATTCCTGTTTTGTTCTAAGGACAGTGTCCTTTGCCTTACAGAAGATTTTCAGTTTCTTGAGGCCCCATTTATTGATTGTTGTTCTTAGAGCCTGAGCTATTGGTGTTTGTTCAGGAAGTTGTCACCTGTGCCAATGAATATGAAGTTTTTCTCTTTCTATTTTATTTAGTATGTCAGGCTTTGTGTTAAGGTCTTGTATCCACTTGACTTAAGTTTTGTGCAAGGTGATAAGTATGGGTCTAATTGAATTCTTTTACATGTCAACATCCAGTTAGATCCGCACCATTTGTTGAAGATGCTTTCCTGTTTCCATTGTATGGTTTTGGCTTTGTCAAAAATTAAGTGAGCATAGGTGTGTGGGTTCATTTCTGGGTCTTCAATTTGATTCCATTGATCAACTGATCTATTTCTACACCAGTACAATGCTGTTTTTGTTACTATTGCTCATAACATAGCCTGAAATCTGGGATGGTGATACCTCCAGATGTTTTTTGTTTGTTTGTTTGTTTGTTTTTTACTGTACAGTAGGATTGATTTAGCTATTCTAGGTTTTTTGTTATTCCATATGAAGTTGAGAATTATATTTTCCAGGTCTGTGAAAATTGTGTTGGTATTTTGATAGGAATTGCATTCAATCTGTATATTGCTTTTGGTAGGGTGGCCATTTTTATTCTGTTGATCTACCTATCCATGAGTATGGGAGGTCTTTCCATCTTCTGATGTCCTCTTCAATTTCTTTTTTCAAGGATGTGAAATTCTTGTCATACAGGTCTTTCACTTGCTTGGTTAGAATTATCCCCAGGTATTTTATATTGTCTGTGACTATTGTGAAGGGTGTTATTTCCCTAATTTCTTTCTCAGCCCATTTATTTTTTGTATAAAGAAGTGCTTCCAATTTTTTGAATTAATTTTGTATCTAGCCACCTTGCTGATGGTGTTTATCAATTGTAGTAGTTCTCTGGTGAAATTTTTGGGGTCACTTATGCATACTATCATATCATCTGCAAATAGGGATACTTTGACTTCTTTCTTTCCAATTTGTGCCCCTTTGACCTCCTTTAGTTGTTTTATTGTTCTAGCTATAACTTCAAGTACTATGTTGAAGAGATATGGGGAGAGTGGGCATCCTTGCCTTGTCACTGATTTTAGAGGAAATGCTTTTCATTTCTCTCCATTTAGTTTAATGTTGGCTACTGACTTGCTGTATATCGCCTTTATTATTTCTAGGTAAGGTCCTTGTATGCCAGCTCTCTCCATAACTTTTAGATTCCTCTTTTGTGAATTCTCAGTTTAGCTCTGTTCCCCATTTTTTGATTGGATTATTTGATTTCTTGGTGTTTGATTTTATCATCCATACTTATCACCTTGCACAAAACTTAAGTCAAGTGGATAAAAGACCTTAACATAAAGCCTGACATACTAAATCTAATAGAAAGAGAAAAACTTCATATTCATTGGCACAGGTGACAACTTCCTGAACAAAACACCAATAGCTCATGAAGGGGTGTTGGATTTTGTCAAATGCTTTTTCGGCATCTATCGAAATGATCAGTGGCTTTTTTCTTTCAGCTTGTTTTTATGGTGAATTATGTTGAAGGATTTTCATATGTTGAACCATCCCTGCATTCCTGGAATGAAGCCTACTTGATCATGGTGTATGATACTTTTGATGTATTCTTGGATTTGGTTTTCCAATATTTTATTAAGTATTCTTGCATTAATGTTCATAAGGGAGATTAATCTGAAATTCTCTTTCTTCTTTGAGTCTTTATGAGGTTAAAGTATCAGGATGACTGTGACCTAATAAAATGAATATGGCAATGGTCCTTCTGTTTCTATTTTGTGGAATAATTCGAGGAGTATTTTTTTTTTTGAAGGTCTGGTAGAATTCTGTGCTAAAATTATCTAGCACTGGGCTTTGTTTCATTGGGAGAATTTTATGACTACTTCTATTCCCTTAGATGTTATAGGTCTGTTTAATTTGTTTACCTGATCTTGATTTAGCTTTGGTAAGTGGTATTCATCAACAAAATCATCCATTTCACTTGGATTTTCCCATTTTGTGGTGTACAGTTTTTTGAAGTAAGACCTAATGATTTTTTTTTTGTATCCTCCGTGTTTGTTGTTATGTCTCCCTTTTCATTTCTAGTTTTATTAATTTGGATATTCTCTCTATCCAAATTAACATTAATTAATATTTAGTTAGTTTGAATAGGAGTTTGTTTATCCTCTTTTTGGGTGCAGAGATGACTGTGTGGAAGCTGAGAGCTCAGGAAGCTGGGTGGAGATCCTCTGTTTGGGGGTTGAAACCACCAGCTGGGGTCCTGATTCATTCAGACCCATAAGCTTTTCTACTATGGTAGAGCTCTTGCTCCCCTGTCTGGCCATTTTATTAGTCTGTGTCTTTTTATTGGGGAATTGAGTTCATTGATGTGGAGAGATATTAAAGACCAGTGGTTGATAATTCCTGTTATTTTGTTGTTAGTAGTGTGTGTGTGTGTGTGTGTGTGTGTGTGTGTGTGTGTGTGCCCTTTCTTTTTGTTTTGCTGGTGTGAAATTATTTATTTCTTGTGTTTTCTTTGGTGCAGTTTACATTCCTTGGGTTTGAGTTTTCCTTCTAGTATAATCTGTAGGGCAGGAATTATGGATAGTTATTGTTTAAATTTTGGTTTGTAATGGAATATCTTGTTTTCTCCATCTATGGTGATTAAATGTTTTTCTGGGTAGAATAGTCTGGGCTGACATTTCTGGCCTTTTAGGTTCTGCAAGATATCTGCCCAGGCTCTACTGGTTTTTAGAGTCTCTGTTGAGAAGTCAGGTCTAATTCTAGTAGGTTTGCTTTTACATGTTGCTTGGCCTTTTTTCCCTTGAGGCTTTTAATAGTCTTTGTTTTGTATAGTTAGTGTTTTGATTATTATGTGGTGGGAGGATTTTTCTGTTTTGTTCCAATTTATTTGGTATTCTATAAGCTTCTTGTATGTTTATAGGAATCTCTGTTTTAGGTTAGGGAAAATTCTGGTATTTTGTTGAAAATATTTTTTGGGACTTTGAGCTGGGAATCTTCTCCTTCTTCTAATCCTATTATTCCTAGGTTTGGTCTTTTCATAGTGTTCCAAATTTCCTGGATGTTTGTGTCAGAAACTTTTTAGATATAACATTTTCTTTGATTGATGTATCAATTAGTTTTATCATATCTTCAATTTCTGACATTCTCTCCTCTATCTCTTGTATTCTATATTATGCAGGCAGGCCTCTGTGAATGCAGGCCGAATTGTAGGCTAGAAAGGTCACCTCAAATGGTGAGGCTTGCATCTGTAGTTCCTGTTCTCTTACCTAGGTTTTTCATCTCCAGAATTCACTCAGTTTCTGTTTTCTTTATTGCCTCTTTTTCCGTTTTCAGGTCTTGAAAAGTTTTATTCATTTCTTTCACCTGTTTAATTGTGTTTTCCTGTATTCCTTTAAGGGATTTATTCATTTCCTCTTTAAAGGTCTCTGCCATCTTCATAAGACTGGATCATTTTTCCTGTGCTTCAACTGTGTTAGGATATTCAGGGCTTGTTGTAGTAGGATAATTGGACTCTGGTGGTGCCATATTGCCCTGCCTTTTGTTGATGATGTTCTTAAGGAGGCCTTTAGCCATCTGAGTTTTGCAGTTATTATTGGTTTAGATGCTCATTTCTGAATTTATCTTTGTTGGATGAGTGTTTTTTGACTTTTTTCCCCTTCATTTCTGTTTCCTGTCTGTCTTCTGGTCTGAGTGGCCTGGGGCTCTGGTGACTGAGTCTAGTTGTATGTCCAGTAGACTGTCTAGTCACGTCCAGGCCAGTAAGGTGTTTTCCCTGGGGTTTTTGTGGCCTGCATGGCCTCTGGAGTTTTGAGTGCTAACCTTGACTTTGGGGTCCAGAATACCAGCATGGCCTGGGGTCCCTGCTACCAGAGTGGCCTCCAGGAACGTATGTAGGTAGAGTTGTGGGCTTAAAAATGGAGTGCAGGGGACAGGGTATAGTTTACCACTGTTGGACGTTCTTCAGGGAGACATAGCAGGCAAGGGATTGGGGAGGCAGAGTCTTAATCTGGTTGTTCCTGATGCTGGCAGGCCTCTGGGAATTCAGGCAGTTGTGGGCTGGAAAGGTGACCTCAAAATTTTAATCCTCTTGCCTCTCTCTTTTGAGTGCTAGGATTACTTGTATATCACTGTGGCTTTTTTATATTTTCATTTTTATGACATAAGTAGCTTTACTTCTTGTAAGATCTAATACTCTCATAATTGTGTCTGTTTGTTTGTTAGCTAATGCAGATGCCATTAATCTCAGGGAAGAATGTATATTTAAATTTTTCTGTTTTATTTACATAAACCAGAGTAGAGTGATCAGTCTTATATAAATGTGGTGACAGAAAAGTAAAAAGATACTTTTAAAGGCAGTTTAACAAAATCAGGATATTTGCTCATAATATTTATCCAGTGTCTACTAGACAATACTGAATTTTCAAATATTTGTCTTAAATCTTTTAAAAGAAGCCAATTAATCTTGTGAAGTTATAATTGGATTTAAATTGACTTTTAATGAAAAAGATTACTTTAAGATTCCTGTGTTTTCTACACCTGAATTTTAATTTAAAGGAAAATGAAGTTCAAAATGTTCTATCCGATTTGTAAGGTGTTCAGAAAACACTTTACAGATTATAATATTAAGAACACTGTCTAGGTCAAAGATAATTTTTAGATTATAGACTGTGACACTACAATAAAAACCTCTTCTCCCAATTTTAAGTCCTTTCATCCTTCCACTGAAAAATATACTGTACCTTATACTTGTATGGGATAAATAAAGATTAGCTCATAAATACACTGAGAATAAAGGGCAGCAAAATCAAAGTGGCTGACCAGCTCATATCTGGAAAAGTTGGATTAAATTAGTTTCTTATCTTGCAGGAACACCAAAAGCTTACATGATAGTTCAAATGTTCTCAGTGGAAATTTAGGTTTGATAATCATCATTTCAGCTCAAAATATCATTGTTTACATTCAGTTTCACATAACATACAGCACAACAAAGCATAGAGAACAATCTGAACTGTAATGGATTATCCTTTGTGTAATTTTCAGATTTTATAAGGTCAGTGAACACACTGGTTAGTTCAGCTGAGCTTATTTCTCTAGGAGACAAGGTTTGCTTGATTCAGAAAAGTATATTCATCTACATTCTGGGGCACCTTAATCTGAGGGACTGCTTAGCCTCTTTTCCTGTAATTGTAGCTGAGTCCACACAACATGATTTCTACTCCAAAACCAAACTTCAAATCACAATTGTTATGGTTTTTATCATATAGAACATTTGTTTTCTTGTTGTTGTTTTTTTTTTTTTTTTTGATTGTGAGCCTACCTTTAATGGCTGAGTCATCTCTCCAGGTCTTGCTTTTTTTTAATTTTTATTTTTATAACAGATAGTGCTAGTTAAGTTGGACAGCAATGAGGCTAAAAAAAAATAAAGAAATTTTACTTTATTGCTTCAATCACAGTGGAATTATATATACACCAAAACACTCTGATGATGATATCAAGTTGCAATGGAAACACTTTGTAACATTTATGTGTTCTATTATTTGGTCTTCCATAAGCTACCTTTCCCATTCCTGTCATCAGGAAGTGATGCTAAGTTCCTCTGCCACCAGTTTCACCAAATGTCTGTTTCTTTTACTGTCTTAGTCATTATTAATATTGATTGTCAGCTATACAGAATTTGTAATAACCTAGGAGACATGTTTCTAGGCATGCTTGAGAGAGATAATCTAGATTATGTGAATTGAGGTCAGAAGACCCACCTGAATGTGGGCAGCACCATTCCATGGGCTGGAGTACCAGACTACATAAAAAGAAGAAAAGTAACTAGGTACAAAAACACTCATGGATATCTATTTCCTGGCTGTGGGCACAGTGGGATCAGTTGCTTTCTCAGTGAGCCAAAAATAAAGCCTCCTGTAAATGCCAGGCATCAGAAACTTGCTTTTGATTACTTGGTCAGGGTAGTCCAAGAGACTCCTAAAACAATATAAGCTATTGGTATTGCCCTTGAATTCCTTCTGAGAAAAGAAAGTAAGATCCTATGGCTGAGGATGGCACATATATTGGTCACAGGACCTGGAGAAATCCAGTTTGAATTCACCTGGGTGCCTCCTCCCTGAGGACCAGCTCTCATAGTAATGAAACGAATTATGTAAGATGTCAAGGGACGGAACCAAACAATAATCATATCCAGTTGTAACACCTATGTAGAAATACATATTAACATCACCCTCATCACATGTATGAATCACAACAATGACCGGATGGCAATATACTTCTAAAGGTGCAACAGTGGCATGTATGCCCTGGGAGTAAGCAGTAGGTACTTAATTGGACTTATGACTCATTTAATAACTGGGAATTTATGCTTATCGCTATAAATCTAGCCCACTACTCATGGTCCATGAGACTATGAAACCAACTGAATACTATTGCCGCTTTCCTAAACTAGTATAAACTAGTATAATTCTAACTGCATACTAAATACTTAACTTTATGTGCACAGACAAGTGTAGCTCTTGCCACTAATCAAAGAGACTTCATTTTGCAGTAAAGTTCAATGCTCCTCAAATTATTCCATAAAATAGAAAATAAATTGATATTTTCAAATTCTTTTTATGAAGCCAGTATCATCATGATACCAAAATCAGACAAAGATAAAACAACAAAGAGAAAAGCATCAGCCAATCACTCTAATGAACATATATACAAAAATTCTCACTAAATAATTTGAAACTGAATTCAAGGACACATAAAAAAGATTAACTATTAAGTCAGCTTTATCTCAGAGATGCTGAGATGGTTCAACATGTAAATAAGTAAATGCAATCTACCACATAAACAGTCTCAAGGACAGAGACCACATGTTCATTCATCTCATTATATGCAGGAAAGTCTTTGGACAAAATAGAACAACCTTTATGATAAAAGTCCTAGAAATCTGGGTATCCTGGGGACATATCTCAACATAATAAAGGAAATATAAGACAAACCTACAGCTAGCATCATGCTAAATGAAGAAAAACTTACAGTATTTTCACCAAAATCAGGAATGAGGCAAGGATGTCCATTATACCCATTCTTGTTCAATATGGTGCTTAAAGTCTTAACTAAAGCAATAAGACAACTGAAGGACATCAAGTGTGTGCAAATAGGAAAGCAATAAATCAAAGTATATTTATTTGCAGATGATGATTTTATACAAAAAAGATCCTAAAGACTCCATCAGAAAACTTCTACAGGTGAAAAATATAGTAAACAAAATATCAGTATACAAAAATTCAAAATTAGCACACAAACAAAACAAAACAAAAACCAGTAACTTTCCTATACACAAATGAAAAACATACTGAGAAGCAAATCAAGAAAATAGTCTCATTTGTAATTGCCTCAAAAATATCTTGGAATAAATCTGACTAGAAAGTGAAAGTACTGTATAATAAAAACTTTAGGACATTGAAGAAGCCATCAAAAGATGGAAAGATATCCCATTTTATTAATATAGATTAATAAAATTAACATGAACATGGCCATCCAACCAAGAGCAATTTACAGATTTGTTCTCCATTAACATTCCAACTCCATTCTTTATAGAAATTGAAAGTATCTTTTCTATTTTCCCTTCCCAGGAACACCCATGTGTAGACATAAAATTATTGTGTAATTCAAATGCTGATTTCTGTACCTCCTCCCATATCTGGCTGCAATCCTTGTCCTGAGAATCTCCTGTCTCAGTGTTGTTTAAATACTGCTCCCCAATTGTCCCCTGATATGTCAATAAAGCAGTTTACAGACAATTGATGAGCAGGAAAGAGAATAGGGCTTGACTTCCTTCCTTCCATGGAAGGAGGAGTTAGAAAAGAAGAGGTAGGAGATTCATCCAGAAGTGCAGGAAACACGAGGAAGATTCAGAGGGAGCAAAGAGAGCACTAAAATGCAAGTATCTCAAGGATTTTGGCAAAGAGAAAGTCAGACTAGCTTAGATGGTTATGAACAGTAAATCTGCTCAAGAATGTTTAGGAATTAAAAGGATGTTTTAGATCTAAGAAGGTGTTTTTAAGTTGGTAATGCAAGTTAGGATGGAAATTGAGTTAGATATAAAACTTTAAACTCATCGAGATAATAGAATATTCTTATTAGTTGCCAAATGCATATGGACTGGACATTGGGAATGTGTGTCATACTTTATAGTTTTCATAATTGTTTAAAAAGTGATATAACTATATTTGACAAAAAAGTAAATTAAAAAAATAAAACAACCCCCCCCCCAAGAAAAAGATTGCAGTGTAAAATCATGTTAAAATAATATAACTGATTCTCAGTTATGGGGTGATAGCTGGGTTAAGAGAGAAAATGCGAAACAAACACAATTATATAAATTTACATTAACATCTATGCATCCCCTAGATAGATAGCCCTCCTCTTTACCTAACCTTTCGGGATCTGGGATTGTAGGTTTGTTCTCATTTTCTTAACAGTTAATATCCACTCATAAGTGAATACATATGATATCTATCTTTCTGGGACTGGATTTACTCACTCAGGATGTTTTATTTCGACTACCATCAATTTGCCTGGAAATTTCATGATGTCATTTTTTTAAAGATTTATTTATCATTATTTCAAATGCACTAGTGTTTTGCCTGCATGTATGCTTGTGAAGGTGCCAGATCCCCTGGAACGGGAACCACAAACTGCCACAAGCTGCTATGTGGGTACAGGGAATTGAATTCAAGTTCTCAGGAAGAGTAGCTAACCACTGAGCCAACTCTCCAGCCCCATTATGTCATTTTTTTAAACAGCTGAGTAAACTCCATTGTGTAAATGTAGAGTTCAACATCTGCATACAGCTTGCACTTAAACATTTCCAAACTATACCACGTCAAATGTTAAATTGCTTGGCCTAACAAGTGGGGCTGGAAAATTTATGTAAAATCTAAATTTAAACAGAGCAGTTTCTTAGTGCTATATTGTGAAAGAGAAAGTGAAAGGGAAAAACAAAGCAAGGGAAGTTTCTCAGGCAGGAAGCCATAAACCCCCCACAGAGCAGCAAGGACCTCCAGCCCTGCAGAAAAACAAAAACAGAAAGAAACAAAAGAAGTGGCTCTTTGACACAAGCGATCTTTTAAAAGCCAGACTTTCCTAGTCAAGGCAGGAAACTGAATCCTTGCAGAAGGGGCTTTTGGTGGCTAGAGGATCGCTTCCGGGAGACAGAAAAAGTCTCTCTGAAAACAGGAGCTAGAGACAGACTGAGAAGTCTCAAGAAACTGAACTGGTAAGGTATAGAAGGGAAGTTAAGTCTGAAGGAGCTAGGATTACAAGCATGGACCACCATGCCCATCTGTATATAAAACTGTTTTTGAAAGAAGGTCTTACTAGGTAGCCCAAGTTGGCTTGGAAATCACTATGTAGCCAAGGCTAGCCTTGAACTGAAATCACTGCCTCAGACTTGTGCCACCATGTCCCACTTGATATTACCTTTTGGTGGTTCTTATTTCTTCATTACATACAATACATGTACAAAAGAAGAGGCCTATTAGCCAGATAACCTGAGGTGGAGAACTTTCATCTGATCCTTCTAGCCACTGCCTTCTGGTCAGGTCTTGACCTTTTCTCTTTCTGTAAAAATACAAATATTTATGTTTATTATATTATTTTATCAGTTGTTAGAATGTATGTGAATTTTTAAAAATTAACTGGAAATATATATTTTTGGAGTGTCCTTGAAAAAAAAAAGAAAGTAGAGTCTTAATAGTATGTCCATATACAAGGGTCAATACCATTGTGGCCAACTATAATCTTAATTTTGTATCAATATACAAAGATCAATACCGATGTAATCCAATACAATCTTATTTTTGCACAATAAACAATGGTCAATACCACTTTAGCCAAATATACTACTAATTTTGTATCAATATACAAAGTTATAAGGGCATATTCAATAATCTGCCCCTTCTTCTTGGACCTTCCTGTGCTATGTCTATGTCTCATTTTTCTCAAGCCTATGCACTCCTACATAGGAGAGGAAGAAGGATACAGAAAAGGAAAAGTAGGAATTCCCTGGGGCTAACCTCCAAAACCCATTAAACAGGACCATTTATCAGAGAGAAAATGGGAACTGTCCAGGCAGTCACTGGTATGTCATTTCTTAGTTTTGGAAGCTACAAGCCCTGCACTTCCTATATAAGCAGATATATTTATCCCTCTCAGGTCTCTGAGGTGGTTGAAGAATAGACAGCTAGAGTCTCATAGTTAAATTTTGAGTTGTTTAGGAATCAAGAGGGTGTTATAGATCTAAGAAGATACTCTTAAAAGTGTGTTGCAAGTTAGTATGAATGTTGAGTCAGATATAGACCTTTAAACTCATGGAGATGGTTAGGTAGTAGAATTTTAAAGTCAGGGGCCAAATATGTATAAACTGGACATTGGGAAGGTATACTGGGCCATTTCACTCTCATAAATGTGGCATATTTATATCTGTTGTTTTGTATAGTATTCTGTTATAAAAGAAGGAACCATCTGTTGGACTGAAAGGGGAAACTTCTGGGGGAAAGAGGGTGGAAGGATGGGATAGGAAGGAGGAATAGGGAAGGGTTTGTGACTGAGATGTAACTTGAAGAAAAAAAAAGAAAGTATTAAAAAAAAGAAAGTAGAGTCTTAGGGAGAGGTTTTGAGATCAAAGAGGAAGATTATTTCCTATATTAAAAAAAAAACGGAAGACACAGTGACACAGTGTTTCTGGATTCCATTTGAGTTTGTTTTCCTTAGCATACAGATAACTTTTTTAGTGATGATAGCAGTTTTATATATACTCTTTAGGAGAAATCAGTGTAAGACAAACTTGGAGAAAGAAGAGACTGAGAAGTTAGATGCTAAATTAAAGGCCATAGAACAGAGGTTGGAGTAATCTTTGAATCAAAATAGGGAACCTTCAGATAAATCTAGTCTGGAATTTAAAATAACACCAAAAGTGGTAGTTTCAGATGAAAAAAAAAATGCACAAAGGCGTGAGGTAACAGAATGGTAGCCCATAGAGTTGCTAGATAAAAAGGCTTCAGGTATAGATCAACATCAAACTTGATATTGTATGTGTAGAGTCAAAGTTCAATTACTGGATGAAGATCTATATGCTGAAGTAGAAATGCAGATCCTGCTTGAGGTTCTCTTGGAGCAAGGTGGTTTGCATGCTCCATTTTGCAGAGTTTGGAGATATGAAATATATGTACCATGCCATAGGTTCTTATTCAGAATTCCAATGGGCTTTGCCTTAAATTCTGGAGAACATGATTCTAAGGTTACACATTTGTTAGAGATGGTGACTGTCTTGGAGATACCTTTGCAAACTGGGGCTGATGATATTTCAGCATGTATATCCATTGGAATACAACAATTTTTTAGACATTATGATATGAAACTTGTTACAGATACAATTTCTAATCCTAGAGGTCAAATAGTTAAGAAAAGATCTAACAATAATTTTAAAAGAGTGGTGATAAAACAGAAGGGGAATATAACAAGTCCCCAAAATAGATTAAATAATGATTTATTGATTTTAAAAATTTTAAAATGAGACACGTAGTATACCTGCTAAGATACACTGGATTTTAGAAAAGAGTGGTGAATTAGATCAGCTCATAAAGGTTCTAATTGTAAAATGGAAGACAGAAAATGTGTTACATTGTGGAGGAGTATATACTCTTGTCTCAACAGGAAATAAAAAACTATATATTCTGTCCAAATTGATAAAAGTCAGATTTGACAGATCTTCCTCCTGAAGATCGTGGCCACAGACAGAAGGAAAGAAATCAAGAAGATCAAACAGGCCAGAGCAAGAGGACCAGACACCAAAAATGACAGACAAGTAGCCCAGTGATCTTACCTCATAAATGACCTCAATAACTGATTCCTCAAAAATCTGCATCTGGGATAATTTCAAAACAGCTATCTAGATGGTCTAGCATCACAGACTATTCCAATCATGAATTCACTTAAGCTCTGAACTTCCTCAGCATGCAGACTGGACAGCAAAAGTTATAACTAGCTTTCTTAAGACTGGACAATATCCTAATTTTCTTGGGCCCCTTAAAAGAAAAACTACGTCCCTAATCAGCAAGAAGCAATTTAAGAAAACTACACCCCATTCCCAAGAGGGGGTGGATGGTTTTGGCTGTTCTATGGGTGATGGATATTTGTTATTGTTGTGAAAGGGTTGGATATAGTAATGAGAAGCAAGAGAATAATGAATCTATTTTAGACAAAAGAACAATAATAAGCCAAAATTCTTACACTGCTGTAAATCTTTGTATATTAATACAGATTTAAGATTATATTTTGTCACAACATGCTAAGGTATTGCACCTATGCAATTCTTAAAAATTCTTAAAAGTGTTCAATTCTAGTTCTTGTAAAAGTTGCTATTACCAACTGTTTAAGATTATTAAGAAAGGCATATTCGCAGTCAGACATTCAAAATCATCGTCATGTTAGATATTAGTATAATTACAGAAGTATGTTTCCTACATTGACAGACTAAAAAAGAAAGCTAGAAATAAACAATTCAGATAGATGATCTTCAAAAACTTCAGAGGTCTACAGAATTATGCCATTTAAAGATATTTTATTAGCTTAAGGATTGTTTGACTTAACACAATCAGCTCCTGACAGCTCCCATTTGACAAGGAAGGAGACAATGAGCATCAAAAAAATCTCTATCAGGAGATAATTTATACTGGGCGGAAATGCCCCCGCTCTCTCAAAAGGCTGTATAGTCCAAAGATGGACCAGAGCTTAAGTGCAGGTAAGTCGATGGCCTGATTCTGCAAAGACAGGATGGGAAAAAATCCTTCTTATTGCCTGCTGCACAATTAAGTCTGTGAGATATGCTTGGCCAGAAAACAGTATTGAGAGTTATTTGGGCCTGTCTAGGCAGCAAACTGTCATTTTTCCATTCTGGAAGTTGCTTGCCTGCACTTTCTACTCTCTCAAATAATAACTTTATTCCTTCTTAAGTCTCTGATGGAGTTGAAGACTACATAGTATATTCTCACAGTTAAATTTAAATTGTTTATGATGATAGAATTTGATTTAGACATAGATAGTAGACTACTTTATCCAAGGTTGCCAAATATACAAATCTAAATCTTACCTAATAATTTTCACAATTGTTAGTACATACAGTTTGTTATTGTAAGAGAAAGATCCTTTTATTAGACTAAAAGGGGGAGATGTAGGCGTAAGGTTATTGTATAATTCAAATGCTAATTTCTGTACCCACCATATTTGGTTTCAGTCTTTGGTCTGAAGAGCTCATGTCTCAATGTTATATATAACACTGCTTCCCAATTGTCCCCGATATGCCAATAAAGCAGATTACAGCCAGACACTGAGCAGGGGAGAGAATAGGGCTGAACTTCCTGCCCTAGAGGGGAGAAGGAGTTAAGGAGAGGAAGTAGGGGGATTAAAGGAGAGGCAGAGGCAAGAGAGAAGAGGAGAGGACCTGCAGCTGAAACAGGAGCCACAAAGTGCAAGCATTTCTAAGATTTATGCTAGGCAGTAGCTAGATTAACATAGTGGGTTAAGAATAGGGTCGAAACTGCTCAGTTTTTGTATTGTGAAGCATGGTTAACAATATAAAGAGTTTCAATTATTTAATGAATAATTAAAATATTGAAATATAAATATAAACTCTTTAAATATAAAGAGTTTCAATTGTTTAAATGATAGCTGGGTAAGACATAAAACAGACAAAATAACACAATCATAAAAATACAGTAACAACTGATTGCTTGTGTATAGGATAAACTTGTATTATAAATTATGTAGTAAATATTTAATGTATCAGTTAGAGTGGGTACTGCATAAAATTACAATAATAAGAACAAGAATTGAGATTTTGAAAGTTAATATTACTTAATAAAATTTATTCTGAAAGAAATTATTTTGGAAAAACAATCTTTTAGTACTCTAGGTTCTCATTGATACTGTAACCATATAAGGATTTGTGATAACATAAATAAAATGTACTAGACATATTACAGTGAGGTCCACAAAATGCCCAAACATTACAGGCTATTGTCAATGCTTTTGGTTACCTTCCATACCTTGATGGTAAGGCCATATTGCTGACAATCACATACTTGAGGCATAGAACATGAAAATTCTTGGTGGCACTCACCTGGATGTGTCATCCCTACTGGCTAGCTTTGGTAGTGCTGGAAGGTGTTATGCATGCTACCAGAGAAGAACAACAACCATTGCTAAGTAACAATTTTATCTCTCTGAGAACCCTGTGATCTATAAAAATGACTGGCTTGGCAAGACATGCCCACTGGTACAATGGCATGAGTAAAATGAGAATAATAAACTACTTTCTGATTGGATTTAAAGTCCATTCATGGGATGAAACTCATACCTGTGTCCATTATTGGACCAATAAGCTTTGGTTAGACAGGCCATAGACTCTAAGAGAGAACACACTACTATTATTCTGGTATATGAATATAGCATTGAACCAACTACTAATGACTACCATTATACTCATGGAATAACATAGGTTAAGATATCTATCTCTGAACCCTCATCAGAGACACTTTGATTTGCTATAGATGATGATCAACACAGAGACTCACACCTGGTCAAAGTACAAAACATAGAGCGAAGAATGCTCAGCTCTAAATTGAATATATATACAACACCCCTTCCTCCAAAGGCCAAGGTATTATTGGAAAGAATAAAGAGCAGTAAATGATTATGAGTATAAGAAAATAGTGTCCTTTGGACACAACAGTGAAGCTGCACATATGAATTTATAGATTTTTGGATTTATTTTCTTAGGATACACTTTGGTTAGTATTATTTAGTTTGCCACTGCTTTTGTAATCAGAAATAACGTGTTTTCTTGATGAAAAAAAATCTAGTGAAAGTTGTTTTTCCAAATGTAATTAAAGAATGGAATAAGAGTTACAAAATACCTTGCCTTAATTTAGTTAATGATATCAATGTCTACAAATTAAAGTGATTAAATTTAATAATTAAAAGAAACAAAAGTATAAATTACTTCTCATTTATAATGCTTTTGAGTTATGTTTGACAAAGTAATCCTGAACATCACATATGATATTGTAATGTGCTCCTTCCTATTTATAGTCCATGTAGAACTTGAATTGTACTGAAGTCATCATGGAACTTAAACAACTTCCAAACTGTTCCTGTGTTCAGTGAAGCAAGTCCTCACACTTTCTTGTTTTTGAATGTTCAGGTAGTGCCAGATTCTTATGCAAATTTTCAAATTCTGTTTTTTCTTTTTTTCATTTTCATTTATTAGGACCAGTACCTCATAATGAGTTTGTGGAGGAACAATGAACATTAGATCACTCCTTAATATAAGAAAAAGACTTTCGAGAAATTGGATTAAGGAATAAAATTCTTCTACTTACCAGTTATTTGACAATAGCAAAAGTTAATTGAACCTCCTCCTTTCTAAAGTGGAGATAATAATTCATATTTCAAAGAGTTATTTTAAGTAAAATAGTGCATTTCATTAAACAAATATCTATTGACATTAGAGACCAAGCTAAAATTTTGAGTTACAACAATGAACAATATAGATAAGGTTAAGAGAGGAGAATCGCATCAACAACAAAAGAAACAAGTTCATTATGAAGTGTATTAAAAGATGAGCAGGGGGAATTGGAAAGCTGTCTATGCAGTTGAGATCACTTGCTGCTCTTCATGAGTTTGTGTCCCCAAATGTGGCTCATAACTAACTATAACACTAGCTCTAAGGGATCCAACTCCCTCTCCTGGCTTCTGTAGGCACCCAGCAAGTGTGCACATGAGGGCAAGCATGTGTGTGTGTGTGTGTGTGTGTGTGTGTGTGTGTGTGTGTGTGTGACAGATAAACATAAAAATGTTATCAGTGTCACAGAAAAACTTCACAGCAAACTATGATAAAAGGAATCTAGAGTGCTGTGTCAGGGGATAGGCTATAGCTTGCAGAATTTACAGAGTGATCAAAGCCATTACTCATTTTTCATTAATTATTTGTTTATTTTACATCTCAATTTCCATCCCCCTCCCCCATCTCCTCCCAGTCCCACTCTCCCACCCACTTCCTCCATATCCCCACCCTGCCCAGTACCAACCCACTCTGGCACATCAAATCACATCAGGACTAAATGCCTCCTCATCCACTGAGGCAAGACAAGGCAGCTCTGCTAGGCAAATGGAATCCGGTGGGAGGCAACAAAGTCCAAGTCAGAGATATTCCCCGCTCCAATTGTTAGGGGATCCACTTGAGGACCAAGCAGCCCATCAGGTTTGTATATGTAGTGGGCCTAGGGCCAGTCCATGCAAGTTCTTTGGTTGGTGGTTCAGTCTCTATGAGCCCCCTTGTGTCCAAGTGAATTGGCTATGTAGGTCTTCTTGTGGTGCCCTTGACCCCTCCAGCTCCCTCAAACCTTCCCCTAACTCTTCTACAAGACTCCCCGAGTTTCACCTTATGTTTGGCTGGAGGTCTCAGCATCTGTATTTCCTCAACTATGTTCATAGCAGCTTTATTTGTAATGGGCAGAAACTGGAAACAACCCAGATGCCCCTCAACTGAGGAATGAGTAAAGAAACTGTGGTATATTTACACGATGGAATACTACTCAGCTATTAGAAACAAGGACATCAAAAAGTTAACATTATTCAATTTAATAGGGCAAGAAGAGCCACCAGTTAGAAGCCCAGTTAGTACATAACAAAAGGCAGTTTTGTCATGACTAGTTCACATATCTCCTAATATTATCCTGAAAGTTAACATGCCTTCATTTGGGAGTGCTTGTACCAATAAGCATGTACATGCATGTGTTTGTGCACATGTACATACACACACACACAGACTGAGACTTGGTCAAAGGCCACAGAAATTTTATTTCAGATCGGCCATCTCCTGCTAACACACACTTTCTATTTGCTTTCTGTATCATTTAACAACCTAAGTAAGTGTGGGGAGCATAGTTTGGTTGTAAGGTACAATACAGTGAAATGAGAAGTTCACAGATTTGTTTTGGATGACTAATACAGAGTAACTGTCAAAAGGATAAAACCAGCATTTGATTTCACCTCGATTCTCTGTATCGCTACCATACCCGTTTCTTGTCTTACTTTATTAACAAACCACTGTCTCTTTTGATTCTACAAGATGTATTATATTTGGCAGCAGTCATGGAAGAAAGTATATTAGAAAAATGAAAACTGTTGTTTGTAATCAAGTACACTTCACATATTCATTGAACATTCAACTGACCTTTGTTATCCTTTCAAGAGTAACTGGTTTCAATGATATGGTGCACATAGCATGATAAAGCTTTCATTTCAAATATTTTCTTTTAAAAATGTGTACTGGAGTGTACAGAGAAAGTGAAGAGGTCATGGATATTTTCTATAGTTACCCAGTACCTTTAATAACTGGAAAGAGGAAATAATACAGGGGTTTTAGCTCTTTTATTCTCTTATGTACGAGGTAGCAGAGTGGAATTTGTTTGGTGACTATCTTGATCATTTTTTTTTTCTTTTGGATTTTATCTTCATATACTCTGAAAATCTCATGTGAACTTACTAGTCCAGTCATTTTGCTGTTTTTTTCTCAGACTACACTCTGCTAAACTTGAAATCAAAGGCCCATCCAGATAAGAATCTCTACAATGCCCATTTTCAGAGCAAGTCAGAAGGCGCTTTGTTAATCACTCAAAGGAAGCTTTTGTCTTTTCCATTTCAAGTGCTCTTCTGTAAACCAACAGACTATATAGATTATACAAAAGGATCATGTGTTGGTCTGAGCAGTTTCTGGGGGAATATCACTATTGAGGACTAACAAGTGTTAAAACAATGGACTGACAGCTGCTACTCCATTAGACCCCCTTCACAGGGCCAGCTCTTGCTCTTTTCAATTTAACTGTGATCTGTAGATACAATTCCGGATGGCTGAGCTGGTGGTCATGGGCAACGATCCAATACACCAGCACTTATCTGAGCAATACCTTTTGTCAGAGTACTTTCACATAAAATCCTTTATAAGGAAGAGAAACACTACTGGCTTGGAAACGGAGGAGAAAATATATATCTACTTCAAGTTCGGTATTGCTCATTTAAGTTCTTGTGGAGATAGAACTAAAAGCCAGAGACTCTGGATACATCACACAATCTTGTAGTCATGCTCAGAAGTTTCAGCATTAAGTTTTTAAGGGAAATACAATCCACGTAGTTAACCCTCACAGTTTACTAAATTAATTAATTTAGTCATGGAAGTATGTCTTTAAAACACCTTTCTGGTGATAGACTTAAAGAAACAAGATGAAAAAAATTTTCCTTCTGATTATGCTTCAGGCAAGTATGATCCTTTTAATTTAGTCTTTACTGGAGTCAAATTTTCATAACCACCAGCCCTTATTAACAGCTTGGGGCTTTGGTCCAGGATTTCCCAAGAGGAAAACAAATGGGCCCTAGTGAAGACAAGCTTTTGATTTTTTTTTTTTTTGGATCAAGGTCTTTCTTCAGCTTTCATTTGATTCTTTTCTGAGTGTTTCTTTCCCTGCAGTCTTTAAAGGTATCTTTATTTGGGATCTCTCATTTAGATCATTTCCTGATGTTTACACTTTGGGGCCCTGTCTTTCTACATGAATTTGTGCTCCATGTTTCTCCACTACATCTTCTATCTGCCAAGCCCCTTTCCTTGCCCCTGACCCTAACAGCTCTGCTATCCTGTAGCCCTTGCCTGTTGTTCTATATGCCTAAAATAAACCCAAGCTGTGCCTTCATAAACTCTAGCAAATTGGGAAAACATTTCCACAAGCCGATTCAACCTATTTTTCAAAAAGTCAGTCATGCTAGCTATTTAATCCAAAGGATTGGTTTTTGTTATGTTTTGTTTTGAGAATTGTTAAGACATGGAAACAGCATATACCAACTGTAAGCAGGCAAACTAAAGCAGGAAGCAGCAGCTTAAGATCACTCAATTGATGACTAATCTGGTTTGGAGTCTCATTATAACTTCATTTTAATGTATTAATCTAATAAAATCCTTATGCAGGTTAGAGCTGTAACATAAGCAGAGGTATATTTTGAGCTGTATGCTGACTTGTGTATAAGTCTCATTCTTTTCCAGGAAGAAGCATGAATATTTTAAAGTCCTTCCCCATAAAGTGAAATGCACATCTTTATTGTGGCTGTTCTGTTTATGTAGTAGCTATCTGTCTTTTAAAAATGTTTTCATTAGCATATATTAATGATATACGATAACAGGTCTCTTTATGTCATTTTCATGTATGTACATAATATATTTTGGTCATATTCACCCCCATTACTCTCTATTGTTCTCTCTCCAGCTCCCACAGATCCCCTTACTTTTTTTTCCCAACTAGTTCTCCTTGTAATTTCCTTTCCCAATGAATTTCCTTAGGACTGTATACAGGAATATGAATGAGGGTTTGTTTATAGGAACATAGGCACTTTACCAGTGGGTACAGCACTGAAAGCAATGCCTCTCTTGCAGATTAACTAATTTGAATTATTTCTTAGCATTTATATTAAAGTTAATTGGTTGGCAGCGTTAATCCTTAACCTGCCATTATAAATGAACACACAGAGACCTGATGGATTTTTAACAAGCCTTGGCTTGGATTGAGCAATTTTAGCCCATCTAAGCTAGCTTGTAATTCTATTCCTCAAATACGAACCCATTTATACATACGTCCCCTTGGATTGCTATTCTCCACGATATGGCAATGTTGCTGGCCACATGCAATGAGGTTCTTTTCTCTAACCCATGGCGTGTTTCTTCCTTCCTGCTCTTGCTGCTTGTCCTGGATTCCACCAGAGGTTTCTCTGCTTCAGAAGCCCACACCATAGTCCCGCATACCTTTGTCTTTGCTCAATCTCAGGCTTCAGTATTTATTTAACCAATCAGAGAAAGTAACAGACAGCAAGCAGGCCTATGGGATCAATTAATTAACATTTTAGAATGCATAACATCTCCCTATCACTCTCTCTCCCAACCAATCATTAGCTCTTCATCTGTCCTTTTAGTGTTTGTTTTTACCTATGTAGTACCCTGGTATAGTTATTTTGTATAGTAAACGTTACATACCATAATTTCTGTATTATGATAAAGAAATAATCTGATTAATCAGGGACATGATCAGACAATTTTTGTTTTCTTACTTTGCGATTTTTGAGACAAGATCTTCATTAGGTATCCCAGGCTAGCCTTGAACTCAGGATACACCTACTTCATCTTTCTGAGTGCTTAGATTATAGATGTGCTCCATTACTCTCAGCACAATTTCTTGTCTGTCTATCTATCTATAGCTTACACACAATATGTTTTAATTATGTTTTTCTCTCCCCAGCTCCTCCCAGATCCTATCCACTCAACATCACTCTCATTGACTCTTTCTCTCTTTGTATGTGTGTGTTACTGACTATGGAACCCAAGGTTTCACTCATGCTTTCACTCAACTGCTTATATACCTCCCCAGGCCAGTGTTTTAATATGAACATAAATAGAGAATCAAAAATGATAACATGAGGCCCTCCATTACCAAAGTTCTAAAACTTGGTCTGCATACTCTCCTCCACTTAGTAGGAGTCTACAGGCTTGTCATTCTCACAGCAAGTGTTCAAGTGCCCTGTGTTTGGGCCTATCTCACTCATCTTTATACCTTTCAAAATACTTGGCATAGTATTTAGTGTCTAATAAGTTTCTAATAATCACTGAACTTTTTTCACTTTGTGGCTCATCTAAGGAAGGAAGGAAGGCAGGAAGGGAGGGAAGGAAGGGGTTACACTGAAAAATACATATTCATACTCTTTATTAGAGGTGGTAAATATACACCACAGAAAAGATGGAGGATATAAATAATAAATTAACAAAGAGCCTCAAAAGAACTTCAATGACGACTTTAAACACTAAGAATAAATAGACTGATGTTACAACTTTTTGAATAGTAGTATTCAAATAGCTTGTAGAGTAAAATCCAAAACTAAATAAATCCAGCATATTTCCACCAAAAGTCACAAAGCATTAGATTTCAAAATTACATTTAAAGATTCATTAGACTTGCCTAATTTATTCAGAATAAAATGAGTTATGGAGTAATTTTGTCTGAACCTAGAGGAACCCAGATACTTCTATATTCAATAGAAACATTTATGTCAATGAGACAAATGTGAACACTATGAAACGTGCTCTATCAGAGCATAAGTTAACACACATTACTTTTTTAAATGCTGAACAAAGCCTGGAGTACTATCACTGTAAAAGAGCTGACATTGATTTTATTTACTTCTTGAGATCTAAGTTGGAAAATAAAAAGAGATCAGGTAGAACACAGACCTTCATGATATACTGTAATCAAAGACAATATAGCACTGGGACTATAATGTCTGATGATAGGTCTTAAAGGATACCATTTGGTGATTCTATGATGGAGGGAAGAGCCACCATTATCAGAATGACCTTTGTTCTGCAAGTTGGTGGTTTATTTCTTGTGTGGCCAATTCACAGTTCATTGTCCTGTCACCAAGATAAAGAAATCTGAAGCTTTGTTAAAGAATAAAGACCTAATCCCACACAATTATATGTAAACACAAAAGGGAAAACTAATTTGCTTTCAATTTGATTCAATTTTTACTAAAAAAATAAAGAAACATACAAAACAATTTTCCTTGTAGTCATATAGAAAAGCAGAATTGTTAAAATTTTAAGGAGATGGATTTCACAGAATACTATGTTTATAGAAGAAATATAAATGCAAAAATATCATTGGAGAGTCTGGAATCAGGTTTGGAATTTCTGCTTCCTTTGTCAGAGAACTGCACCGTTAATTAATACACTATAGGAAAAGTTGGCAGTCTGGTTTTGAGGTAAAATCTGACTGGCTCCCTGTTTCTGTAATGTACAAAGGCCACGAATGGTTTCCCAGTTAAACTTGTTGCCAAATATTTTTAAAAGAATGATATTACATACTATGTAAAAATGAAATTCAATGTTGTATTTAAGCATAGTCTCATCCATGAATTACAGATATTTTTTAGAAGCCACCATACTTACAAAAACCAAGTTAAATAATTGTGAAAGCCCATGTGACCTACAAAGCCTAAAATGCTTATTATATGGCTCTATGGAAAAACTTTGGCAACTCTTGCATTATATCATTTATCACATATTTATACCTTGAAAAAGATATAGCTAAATATATTTAGAAACATATTAGTACTGCATACAAGTTAGCACCTAAATTAAAAAAACTTTTTGTGCAAGTATACAGTTATCCTTCAATACACACATACGTATGGAATACCTGTATAGATGACCTGTAAGGACAGTTAATGTAACTCATAAATATTTTTAATAGACAGAAGAATTAATGAGATCATACTAACACTAGAAATAGATTTCTTCTGGTTATAACTGCCCTCCTTGTGAATTTGTAACAAACAGGGTGGATTTTACTAAGCCTATTTCATAAAATTCTTGAAGCATGCAGCAAGAAGGAAGATCAAGATTAGATCTTTCCAAGATTAAATATGTTGACTTCTATCAGTTACAATGGACCTAATTCTTCTTAGAAATTCATAAAACTTAAACAAAAATGAAAAGGGGACATGACAACAGACACCGAGGAAATCCAGAGATTCAAACATACAAATCAGATCATCCACCTTGATCAATAGGCTTCATCCCACATGGTTCAATTTACAAAAATATACAAAATATATTCAATAACAAAAATCTATCAATGTAATCCATCATATAAACAAACTGAAAGACAAAAATCACATGATTATTTCATTAGATATAGAAAATGCCTGTGACAATATCCAACACCCTTTCATGGTTAATAGTTCCAGATAGACTGGGGATACAAGGAATGTACATAAACATGATAAAGACAGTTTACAGCAAGCCTATAGCCAACATCAGATTAAGTAAAGAGAAACTCAAAGCAATTCTACTAAAATAAGAAACAAGACAAAATTGTTCACTATCTACTCAATATAGTACTTGATGTCTTAACTAGAACACAACTGAAGAACATCATGGGATGCACATTGGAAAGGAAGAAGTCAAAGTATTATTATTTGCACGATACAATAGGGTATATAAGTGACCCTAAAAATTCTACCAGGGAAATCCTACAGCTGATATAAACCTTCACCAAAGTAACTGGATACAAGATTAACTCAAAAAAATCAGTAGCCCTCTTATATACAAATGACAAATGAACTGAGAAAGAAATCAGGAAATAATATCTTTCACAATTGCCTCAAAAATATAAAATATATTAGAATAAGTATAACCAAGCAAGTGAAAGACTAGTTTTGGAAGCTGCTTGCTCTACCCTTCCTGTTTATTCTGATATATTTATCCTTCTCAGGTCTCTGATGTGGTTGAAGACTTTGTAGTTATAGTCTCATGGTAAGTTTTAAGTTGTTTAGGAATTAAAAGGATGTTCTAGGTCTAAGAAGTTGTTTTTTACATTGGTAATGCAAGTTAGGATGGAAATTGAGTTAGGTATAGAACTTTAAACTCATTGAGATAGATAAATAATATAATATTCATATTAGTTGCCAAATACAGATGGACTGGACATTGGGAATTTATGTTATACATTATAATTTTCATAATTGTTTCCTAATTGTTCTTACTGTTTTTTATTATATTTAATGCTATAAGAAAAAGAGACTTTTATTGGTCTAAAAGGTGGAGATGTTGGAAAAAATATTTAAAAAGCTTCAAGTCTTTGAAGAAAGAAATTGAAGAAGATATCAGAAGATGGAAAGATTTCCTATGCTCATAGATGAATAGTATTGACATAGTAAAATTGCCATCCTACCAAAAGAAATCTACAGATTCAATGTAATCCTCTTAAAAATTCCAATATATTTATTCACAGACCTTGAAAGGATAATTCTTAACTTCATATGGAAAATCAAAAATCCTAGGATAGCTAAAACAATACTGAACGATAAAAGAACTGCTGGAGGTCTCAACATTCCTGATTTCAAGTTTTACTATAGAGTTATAACAACAAAAACCACATGGTATTGGCATAAAAACAGTCATGTTGACAAACAGAATTGAATTCAAGACCCAGTCATAAATCCAAACATATATGGACACATGATTTTTGATAAAGAAGCCAGAAATACACACAGGGAAAAAGAAATAATTTCCAACAAATAGCGCTGCTCAAACTAAATATCTGCATGTAGACTAATGCAAATAGATACATGCTCATCATCCTGCACAAAACTCAGTCCAAGTAGATCCAAGACCTCAACATAAAGCCAGATACACTGAACCTGACAGATGGGAAAGTAAGGAATATTCTTGAATGCATTGGCAAAGGAGAAGAACAATAGCATAGGCACTAAGATCAGTAATTTATAAACTATAAATATTTCAGAAATACATGTTGGAAAAAGACAGTGATTTCAACAAATGATGCTGCTCAAACTGAAAGACAGGTAGAAGAATATAAGTAGGTCCATACTTACCACTCTGCACAAAACTCAAGTACAAATGGATCAAAGACTTCAAATTAAAACCAAACTCACTGAACCTAGAAGAGAAAGAATGTAGTACCCTTGAACTCACCAGCACAGTAAAAAAAAAAAAAACAAAAAAACAAAAAAAAACCAAAAAAACAAAAACAAAAACAAAAACTTTATGAATAGAGCACCGTTAGTACAGGGACTAAGATCAACAATTAATAAATGGGACCTCATGAAACCGAAAAACTTCTGTATGAACAAAGGACACTGTCATGTGGATAAGGTACCAGCCTACTGAGTGGGAAATTATTATTTTTTAACAACTTTACATCTGATAGAGGACTAATACCCAAAATAGAACTCAAAAAACTAGATAAAGAACAAATAATCCAATTAAAAATGGGGTACAGTTCTAAACAGAAAATCATAATCGAGGAAACTAAAATGGGTGAGAAACATTTAAAGAAGTGTTTCACATCCTTGGCCATCAGGGTAATGCCAAACAAAACTACTTTGAGATTCCTTCTTGTACCTGTCAGAATGCTTAAGATCAATCACATAAATGACAGCTCATACTGGCAAGGATGTGGAGTAAGGGGAACACTCCATCACTTATCCATTGTTTGTGGGATTGCAAATGTGTACAGCCACTGTGGAAAACAATATGGAGGTTCCTCAGAAAGTCGGGAATCTATCTACATCAAGAGCCATCTGTACAACTCTTGATCATATATCCAAAGACGCTTCATCCTATGACAAAGATACTTACCCAACCATGTTCACTGCTGCTCTATTCACAATAGTCAGAAATTGGAAACAACCTAGATTTCCCTTAACAGAAGAATGGATAAAGAAAGTACAGTACATTTACACAATGGGCTCAGCTGTTCAAAAGAAGGACATTATGAAATTTGCAGGCCAATAGATGGAACTAGAAAAGTCATCCCTAGTGAGGTAACCTAGACCAAGGAAGATACATATATATATATATATATATATATATATATGACATGTATTCAGTTATATGTGGATATTAGCCTTTAAATAGATGATAACCAACCTACAATGATTAGACCCAGAGAGGATAGGTAGCGAGGAAAGGACTGGAGGCGGGAGACACATGGGTCTCCCTAGGAGGAGGAAATATAATAGATTTTATAGGTCGACTGGGGGCATGACAGGATATGAATTAGAGGATCAGGTAGGGAAGTAGAGGGGCCATAGTGTTGAAGGAGGGAATATGGAGAGAGACAGCTAGAATTGAGGAGCATTTGAGGGATGGTATGGAAACCTAGTGCAGTGTAAAATCACCAAAATATAGGAAGGAGATACTAATCCTAATGCAGTCTCCTAATAGTGAGAATGATGGTGTCCCAACTGGCCATCTCTTGTGACCAATCAAGTCTTCCTGTAATGGGACTGTGTTGCATTTAACTGAATTGTTGGACAAAATGGTGCCATGGAAATTCCCCCCCCCCCAAAAAAAAACAGACTATTGATAAAGACAGTGGATTGCTGTCCACAAACTGGCTGTGGTTTCCCATTGCTGAGAACAACACCCAAACAACTCACTATACATGAAGAAGTTGAGCTGGAGCCTACATGGAGCCTTCACTTTCTATATTCTAGTGCCTTTGGTGTGGGAGGTACTCTGCAGGCAACTGAAAGAGAAACATGGAAACCTAATCAGCCAGAAAACCTTTGACCTATAATCTATCCTGCCTACATAAGATATGCTAAGACAATGGTGGCAGAGAACTTGTGGGAATAGCCCAGCAATGGCTGATTTGACTTAATGCTCACTCTGCCAAATGGAAACCACCAACACTGTTTGGGTGGCCAAGAACCAGAGAGCAGATAGCCTGAGACCTAGGATAAAACCAAATATTACTTGTCCATTAAAAAGTAACAATCAAATGGCTCTTAATGACATTCTGTTATACTCATAGACAATATCTTATTCAGCCATCATCATAGAGGCTTCCTTCTGCAGCACAAATACCCACAGCCAGACTTCACACACACACACACCCACAGAGAGAGAGAGAGAGAGAGAGAGAGAGAGAGAGAGAGAGAGAGAGAGAGAGAGAGAGAGAGATATCTTGGAACACACAGCTATAAATGGAAGATCTCCATCAAATCCCTTCTCCCAGAACTCGGGGAAATCCATGGAAGAGGAGGCAGAAAAAGAGTAAGAGCCAGAGAGAGGAGATGGAGATGGAGGACACCAGGAGAGCATGGCCCTCTGAATCAACTTAGTAAGGCTCTTATGAATTCACAGACACTTCAGCAACAAGAACAGAGGCTACATGATCTCCATCAGGTACACTGTACATATATTAGAGATTTCAGGATAGTGTTATTATTGGATTTCTGAGTGTACAAACAAGTGGGTTCCTGATTCTTATGTCTACTTTTGTGTCTATTTTCCTTATGTTGGGTTGCCTTGTCCAGTCTTGATGTGATAGTTTTGGTTTTATCTTATTATGTTTTATTTTGTCATGTTTAGTTGTTATCTCCTAGAAGCCCGTTCTTTTCTAATGAGAGACAGAAAAAAGTAGATCCAGAGGGGAGGGGAGGTGGGGAGGAACTGGGAGAAATAAGGGGAGGGGGGAACTATAATCATGATATAATATATGAGAAAAAAATCTATTTTCAATAAATGAAAAAAATCAGCAAACAAACAAAAACACTTGTCACTTCCCTGGTGCATCTTACTCCCCAGTTCTATTATAACACATATTGTTTTCTCAAAATTTGAAAACTGAACCAAAGGGAAAATAAAGGACCAACTGGAAAATATATTGTAAATTCCTATTTTATTTTAGAACTTATTTTAACATTTTTATTTTAGATGAAGTGCAAATGCAATCCTGTCCTTTAAATAGCCATAAAATGATGTGTAAAATGTGTAGTCATCCATTTGTACCTGTAAGAAACTGACTCCATTATCCTCTGTGAACACCAAATTCTGTGCCTGTTCAGGTCCCTTATGTAAAATAGCATAGGATTTATATATAACCTAGACATACCCACCTGCATTCTTCAGTCTTCAAACTCTATGCCATAATCTTCATCTCTAGACTGTTTATATTCATGGATCCAATGAAACCATATGTAAATATTCATTCTGTATTCTTTAAAAAAATAGTTGAAGAGAAAATGTCTGTGAATGTTTAGTGTAGACAGGAAGTATTTTTTGCTTTGAATGTTTTTGACTCATAGGTGCTTGTGTAAAGACATCTGCCCAAAATAAAGGCTCATAACCAGGTGGAGAGGAGAGCAAATCTTTGAATCTTCCTAACATTTGGTAATTCATTCTTCTCCACAGATTCTAGGGTTCTCTGACATTTAAGCTAGAAATAATGAAATCAGCCAACACTAAATTTTTCCCCTGAATTTGCTAATTCTGTTAATTGGCTTACAGAATTTATTATCTTGATCAGGTACAGATTAATAGCTTGAAGTATATAAGCATTGTAGAATGGGTAAATGTACCAACTAATTGACAAATTTACTAACTAATTACATTTCAAATTTAGTATGCTACATATAAACTGTAGCATTACTGTTGGACAGAAAGCTACTGCCAATGAGTAGGATTTCAGAGTAAAACTTTTCTGTATTTTTCACAGAGAATTAAATGTATATTAAAACTTTACTTGCAAAGACTGAACTGCCAATCAGCTTCATATGTGTGGTTAGTCCAAATCCAGTCAGCCTAATGTTTGAATGTGGGTTTAAGCATCTGTTTGATCCACTGTTGGGTGGAGCCTCTCATAGGACCATTATGCCTGGGTCCTGTCTGCAAGCGTGTCAGAGTATCATTAGTAGTGTCGGGGGTTGACTCTCTTCCATGAGGTGGGTCTCAAGTTGTACCACTCACTGATTGGCTCTTCCCTCCTGATCTGAGTTGATGAACTGGAGTGGTTTGGTATGGGGATGGCTGGCTCCCTTTTTCTGAGAAGGGAAGGGAGAGGAAGGGGGAAGAGGGTAGGATGATGAGACTGGGAGAAGAGGAGGGAGGAGGCCATGATCAGACTGTAAAATGAATTAATAAAAAATTTACTTGTTACTTGCATGAATAACCTTAAGAATAAAAACAATTAGTACACACACATACACTCATGTGCATGCAAGCACTCATGCATGCACACACAAACAGACTCTCCAAGACTCAGGGATCATTTCAGAAGAGGGATCAGGAAAAGTATAAAAATGTACAAGAGTAAGCGGTAATAGATGATTAAAAGGAACAACGTCTTCTAAACACAGCATGGCAGCTGCACATATGAACTCATAGGAGTTATGACAGCATTCATAAGACCTGTGAGAGCTCAAGCCAGATTAAGCTCCAACATGGAAAAGGGAACTGGGCATGATATTTCACTACTAGACAATGGAGTTATTGGCAGTGAGCTGCTGGGAAAGAAAGGGTCAATTTCTCTAAGGGTGTAACTGCTGATCCATGTTACATCCATGAAAAGGTAGTACATCCCTCAGCCCTTGCCTTCTCGTATGACATCCTTAAATTCAATTTTTATTTTTAATTAAATTTATGTGTTTCTATCTGTCGGTGTATGGGTGCATGTGATGGCAATGCCTGCATAGGCCAGAAGAGCTGAAGTTATAAGCAGTTCTGTGCTGCCCATTATGAGTGATGGGAACAAAATTCAGGTCCTCAGGAAGTGTTCTTAAACTTTAAAGTACATGTTCTTAAACCACTTGGCCATCTATCCAGCCCTGCAGATAAATATTACAACCACTCTGAATCTTGTGACCCTAACAGAATTTTGCATTTTATACTAAACTGCTAAGATATTTCCAGTTTATATGTAAAGACATTTTTGTTGTTGTTGCTATTTTTGATGGGGTAAGGGAAGAAGAAAGTAAAAAAAAAAAATCCATTTGGCTTGAGGCTTAGGGTTTGATTTTTGTTTCATTATTTTTTTGAAAAAAGTTTATTTTATGAATTTCACATCATGCACCCTGTTCCCTCCCATCTCCCACCTCTGCCAAGACCCACCCTCCACCCTTGCAATCTGTCCCAGCATAGAAAATAACAGCTCATTGTGGAAGCTGCAGAGTATCTCAGTATGTCCCACAATATCTCCCTTTGTCCACACAGTCTGATTGCAAATGCTCATTATAATGACTCCTTTGTCTGGTGTAAGGCACCTGGTTTCTGATACTACCTCAGTACTGGAACCTCACTGGAACTCCTCTCAGATATGGTGTAACTGTCCTGTGTCATGAAGATCCAGCAGTCCTGGGTTGTGGAACCAACCTCTTCTTCGACTCCAGCAGTTAATTCAGGGGGTAGATTTTGGCATGGACCAACTCAAAGCCTTGGTTCTGGACCTCCAACTCCCATTTGCATGGCCAGTTCTACTATGGAAAGGTGCAGGGCCTGCTCTCCTGAGTGCTGCAGCATGTGAGGGGCAGAGACAGCTCTCCTGCTCTTGTGAACCCTTCTGGGCCAGATCTCCTGTCAGCCAATGGTGGTGAGGGCAAAAGGGAAGGGAGGGCATCTCTCCTTAGCCAAAACCTCCACATAGCAGATCAAAGGCAGGGCTGGTGCTCTCCCTCAGGGATGGATCATCCACAACCCCCATATCCAGGACCTATACTGTGCTATCCAGGCAAGGTGCAGGGCCTGCTCTCCCAAGTGCTGCAGCATGTGAGGGGCAACGACAGCTCTCCAGCTCTTGTGACCCCATCTGGGCCAGATCTCCTGTCACTCACTGGTGGTGAGGGCAAAAGGGAGGGGAGGGCATCTCTCTCTAGCCAACACCACCACATAGCAGACAGAAGGCAGGGCTGGCTCTCCCACAACACCCACATCCAGGGCCAGGTAGAGTTATTCTAGTTTCTGGTTTGTTTCCTGTCCTGGGAGCCCATCCTGCTTTTGTCTGGTACTGGTCTTGTTGTCATCAAAGGCTATCCAATGGTGCCAAAGTGGTGTTGGTATCCAGCTTGCTTCCCCCCCCCCCAGGAATGTTGGGCTGCTATTCATTCAGATGTTCATAGGCCAGAACACTGAATATAGCCTCTCTCCTTTCTGCCACCTACTGATGCACATGTGACATAGCAGCCACATCTGCAATGCCTCTAAGGGAAGCTATTATTATTTTTTGAGATAAGATTTCATTTAGTTCAAGTCAGTCTCCAACTGTATGTGTAAGCTTTGAACTCTTGAACCTCCTTCCCTATTTCTAGAGTGTTGGGATTACTGGTGTACATTAACATACTCTGTAATACTGAATGCTTCTAAAACCCACTAATGGCTTTCCATAAAATAAAATCCTCATTAATTCCAATAGAGTGAACACTGAACTAGGAATTTTCTTTCCACTGACCTCTATACCCTTAAAGAAAATTGACTTTCTCTTCCTGAGCATCCCTCAGGTGTCCATCAACACTAAATTATGGCATGTGGGGGGATCATGAGACTCTATCTCCTCCATACTAGATCATTGACTGATTTGCCCTTGGGCAGATTTTGTGCAGGCAATAACAGCAGCTGTGAGCTCATGAGTGCAGTGTTATTGTCATGTCCAGAACAAACTGTTTCTCTCTACCCTCTGACTCCATCAATCATTCTATCTCTTCCCTGATCATCTTCAGGCATTGAGCAGGGATTCCCATAAATATTCTATTTGTATCTAAGCAGTTCACTGACACTAACTCTTAATTTTGATCAGTTGTAGCACAGGCTCTAAGACCAACAATCAATAAGTGGGACCTCATGGAACTGAAAACCTTCTGTAAGGCCAAAGACACCATCATTCGAACAAAATGACAACCTATAGATTGGGAAAAAATCTTCACCAACCCCACATCTGACAGAGGGCTAGTATCCATAATTTACAAAGAACTCAAGAAATTAAATGCCAAGAAACCAAATAATCCAATCAAAAATGGGGAACAGAACTAAACAGAATTAACAAAGGAGGAATCCCTAATGGCAGAGAAACACTTGAAGAAATGCTCAGTAACCTTAATCATCAGAGAAATGCAGCTCAAGACGACTCTGAGATTTCATCTCACAACTGTCAGAATGGCTAAGACCAAAACCTCAAATGACAGCACATGCTGGCAAGGTTGTGGAGAAAGGAGAACCCTCCTCCATTGCTGGTGGGAGTGCAAACTTTACAACCACTATGGAAATCAGTCTGGAGATATCTTAGAAAACTTGGCATAGCTCTACCTCACGATCCAGCCATACCACTTCTGGGTATACATCCAAATGATTCCTCACAAAACCACAAGGATGTTTCCTCATCTATGTTCATAGCAGCCTTATTTGGAATAGCTAGAAATTGGAAACAACCCAGATGTCCCTCAACCGAGGAATGGATAAAAAAAAAAAAAACTGTGGTACATCTACACAATGGAATATTACTCAGCCATAAGAAACAACGAAATAATGCAATTTGCAGCCAAATGTATGGAACTAGAGAAGCTCATCCTGAGTGACCTAACCCAGACTCAGAAGGATGCACATGGCATCTATTTACTTATAATCAGATTTTAGCCATATAGTACAGGATAACTATACAACACCAATGCACCAAAGGGAACAGGAACATAGACTTTGTTACCTGTCAATGAGACACTTTGCCCTAGTGGTGGTGCCTTGTAGGCTCCTTGGCCCTCATATGACTTCTGAACTGGGGCGGGAGAATGTTATGTAGGGACACTCTACTCCAGAGGAGTGGGATGGAAGGGATAGGGAGTAGATGGTGGGAGGGCAGGACTGGGAGGGGTGGAAAGAGGGTACTGTGATAGAGATGTAGCTTGAAGTAATAAATAAACATACATTTTAAAAATAAAAAATTGATCAGTTGTGAGTTTCTGCCTTAATGACTGTTCACTGCACAAAGATACTTCTTTAATAAAGTCCAAGTGCTGCACTAATCTATGGATAATAAAGATACAAATAAAGGGCAGCTTTATCTTTAGCTCACTCAGGATGATCTTTTCTGGTTCCATCCATTTGCCTGCAAATTTCATGATATCCTTGTTTCTGATAGCTGAGTAGTATTCCATTGTGTAGATGCTCCACAGTTTCTTTATCCATTCCTCGGTTGAGGGGCATCTGAGTTGTTTCCAGTTTCTGGCTATTATGAATGAAGCTGCTATGAACTTAGTTGAGGAAATGTCCTTGTGATTTAGTGATGCATGTTTGGGATATATACCCAGTAATGGTATAGCTGGACCTTGAGGTAGAACTATTCCTTTTCTTAGAAGGCACCAGATTGATTTCCAGAGTGGTTGTGCAAGTTTGCACTACCACCAGCAATGAAGGAGTGTTCCTTTTTCTCCACATCCTCTCCAGCATGTACTGTCACTTGAGTTTTTGATCTTACCCATTCTGACAGGTATAAGATGGAATATAAGAGTTGTTTTGATTTGCATTTCCCTTATGACTAAGGATGTTGAGCATTTCTTTAAGTGCTTCTGAGCCATTAGACATTCCTCTATAGTATATTCTCGGTTTAGCTCTGTAATCCATTTTTTAAATGGATTATTTGATTTGTTGGTGATTAATTTCTTGAGCTCTTTGTATATTTTGGATATTAGCCCTCTATCAGAAGTGGGGTTGATGAATATCTTTTTTACAAATCCATAGGCTGCCCTTTTGTTCTAATGACAGTGTCCTTGGCCTTACAGAAGCTTTTCAGTTTAATGAGGTCCCATTTATTAATTGTTGATCTTAGTACTTGAGCTATTGGTGTTCTGTTCAGGAAGTTGTTACCTGAGTGAGCTGACACAGACACCAAAAGACACACAGAGTATTTACTCACTCATAAGTGGATATTAGCTAATATGTACAAGATTGTCATGCTACAATCCACAGACTCGTAGAAGCTGAGTATCAAAGAGGGCTCAAGGAATAACACTTGAATCCCTCTAAGTAGGGAAGATAAAATAGAAATTGTAAATGGATGGAGGGAGGGATCTGGGCAGGAACCCAGTGTTGTGGTCATCCTAGAAACCCTATTCAGCAGATAATGAGGCAAAGATCAGGGAGTCTTGAGGAAGGGGTGGGGGAGGGATAGAGGAAGCCTGAGGGATCAAGGACTCTGCAAAAAGACCCACATAGCCAATTAACTTGGACATAGGGGGGCTTAAAGAGATTGAACCTCTGTGCAAAGAGCTTGCAAGGACTGGCCCGATGCCCATTACACATATGAAGCTGACAGGCTGCTTGGTCCTCAAGTAGATCTCCTAACAATAGGAACAGGATCGATCCTAGACTTGGACAATGTTGCCTCCCTCAGGAGCTCATAATCCTGGCAGAGCTGCCTTGTCTTGCCTCGATGGAGTAGGAGGCAAAGCACTTAGTTCTCATGTGGCTTGGTGTACCAGGGTAGGTTTGTGCTGGGTGGTGGGGAAAGGTGGGGGGGGGGTAGGTCAGAGGGTCGGACTGGAAAGAGGGGAGGAAGAGGAATGGGGATTGGAATGCAAAATAAATGAAAATCTTAAGTAAAAAAAAGTCAATACAGCAGGAGCTCAAGAACACAGGAAAACAAAAGAAAACAAAATTAAAAACGGATACAAATTCAGAAGGCAGTTTGGTTCTAAGTCCATTTATGAGAATAATAGTAGCTGATTTACCTTTGGGACTTTTGTGCTCCCCAACCAATTGTTTTTGGCCAGATTTACAGACTCAGAAAGACAATTGTTGCTTGGTATTATGTGGGATATCAACATTTAATCCTTAGATTTGTAGTTTACCTTGGAGTATTGGCAGAAGTCAGGAAATTGGAAAGTATTCTTGGTGAGAAGGGGTTGAAAAAACAGTCTTTTTAGAAATTTAAAAATATATATTATTTTCACTATCTCAACCATGAAGGATAAAGCTAAGTCTTCAAATCTAACCAAAACTTTGTAAAGATCTTGTGATTTGTTTTTCCTCCGGAAATAATGGTTTCTCCAGTTTCACTAGGGTATTCTAACATGCAGACAGGTTAAAGAATATTTGACCTGGAAAGTTATTTAAGTTCAGACTTCTCCAGACTTACCTGTGTGTTTAAAACTGGAAATCTCATCCCGAAACAGATTCTGACTCAGGAATGTGCTGGAGGCCGGGACTTTCCATGGCTAACAACCTCTCAGGTGACATTCATTGCTGATTGTGGTAGTTTGAATGAAAATGGCTCCCATAGGGATTGATACTGTTAGGATATAGGGCCTTGTTGGAGTAGCTGTGGCCTTGTTAGAGGAAAGGTGTCACTAGGGGTGGGTTTGGAGGTTTCAGAAGCCCAAGCCAGGCTCAGTGGCATTCTCTCTTCTTGCTGCCTGCCATTCCAGATGTAGAACTATCAGCTACCTCCTCCATCACCTTGTGTACCAGTGTATTGCCATGCTTTCTTTATGATGATAATAGACTAACAATCCATCCCCAATTCAATGTTTTCCTTTATAAGAGTTGCTGTGGTCATGATGTCTCTTCACAGTAATAGATACCCTAACTAAAACACCTACCCTGATAGAAGCTCCATAAGGCTAGGGAATATCCCTCAACTTCGGCAAGTACAATGGAGGTGTTTTGTGAATTTGTTGACTCAAAGCTTTACAGTGGATAGAGAGTCATCTATATGGACCCATGACTCTGTAAGTAGCTTCTGAAGATCTAAAACATGATGGTTTGCTACTTATTTAATATGTCAGGGCTATGGTGTATATATGGATGCTACTAAGTGAATTTTCATTGCATAAACATTTAGTATTAAGCCTTTATATTTTAGAGTCATAAATTTTTTATCCTGCATTGCGAATGAAGTTTTCTTTTCTCCTGCTATGATAAAATGGGCTTGTTTTAAAAATTATTTCCTATGCTGTTATTATCACTTCTGTCTTCCTGGGTTTCACCTACTTTACTGTATTAAGGTAGACTTCAGCTACCTAAAAGTTTTCTAAGGGAAACATGGGAAAGTAAAGATTGTACTCTCCTTTTGGTATCAGGATCATCCACATGGTTATAAATAGTACCATTTCCTGATATCCAGTCTATGTAACTAGGTTTCTAAGTCTCAGTTCTGTCAACAACACCACAAATTGCTTTTTTAGCATTTTCTTCTGAAGCCTTCTTTGTGCCACGCTATATATCTTCCCAGGCCAAAATGTCTTCACCAAAAAGACATCTCTCAGGCAACCCATTTAGAAATGGGATAAATCCAAAATGAAGACACCGATGATCTTGTCCTATCTTACACCAACAGAGAAGATAATCTACTTTAAGGAGCTGTATCTTCTCTCCTCCCCAGAGTAAAAAAGAATGAAATTTCTTCATAAAAAAGTTAACAGGAATATTGTTGTTTCAGAGTTTGTTGACAGGCTGAAGATTTATTTTCTATGCTCTTTCTCCTGACTGGTAAGAGAATTACAGACCTGGAATCTGCTGTGCCTCTGGGTCACTTGGTAATTTAAAATTGATGACTTGGAAAGAGAATGGAGACAAAGACAGTGCCCTGGGACATGTCTTTTTATACAAAGGTATTGTAATTTGGGGGATGAGAGTAATGATTTCACACAACTCTTAAGAAAAAAAAAACACTCCGGCTTAGGGATGTGGTTTGATCAATGACTTAATCAGCTAGGTTCTCATGACAATCCTTTCCTGAACACAGAGACAAAGATGTGCAATTTACTGATTAGAAAAGAGAAGCATGAGGTGCTAATTAAAAGCATACAAGTAGTATAGTGTGTAATTCCATTTCACAATGCTCAAAGTCAGAGAAAATGAATCTATGGTAGTGAGAGTCAAAGAAAATCACCTTAGAGTTGAGATTAGTAACTGAAAAGTGACATACAGGGAACTTCTGTAGTGCTGGGAATATTCTGGTTCTTAAATATTTTGCTTGAGTGTATTCATTTTGGGGAAACTCATTTGTCTATATATTTATGATTTGTACAATTTTCTTTGTATTTTATAGTTGATTAAAAATTTGTTAATATATCCCCCCAGTACATATAAACAAGTTTTTAATCATGCTGTCTACTTAGGAATAAGTAACAAGACCCAGTAATCATTTTCTGAAATTGCAATTTCAAGTCAGTTGTTCAGTGAAAGGATGGATTTCCACCCTTCTACAAAATTCATGCTTTCCCATCACATTTAGGACTGTGTATGCGTTAATCCTCTTCCCAATTTTAATATATTTGCTTTGATTGTGTGTAATGCTGTAAAAGCCATTATTTGGGAGAAGCTGTAACCTTAATGGGCTTCTTTATCTTCTTGACAAATTATAGCTTGTGTACATGCTTGCATTGAAATATGGAGCCTTCCGTCAGTTATTAGTCACTGAAACCACCACACATCTTAGTGGCAGTGGTCACTATCAATATCTGTAGGACAAGATGAGGAACCCTTTTGACCAAGCCTAGTGCTTCCTGGATACTAATTAGGTCCCTGCACAATGGAGTTGGCTCCGCAGATCAAGTAAAAGAATAAATCAAAATGCTGAGGTACATTTTCATACTGTCTCTTCTACTCCCTAGGAACAAATCAGATATAAATGAATCCTTGAGGGCCTTTTAAAGTCACCATTTTTAAATTATTTACTTAATTTATGGGATGGATATGCTTTCCTGTGGTTCATAATAAACAAGTACAAATACTTTACAGAAAAGAGTTTTTCTCCACTCTCATTCATCTGTTAGGCAGTGTCTAGCCCCCACAGTCGCTCCTGGAGTATCTTTGTCTTTATAGAGATTACTAATGTATGTTAAGGTAAAATCTGAAAATGATACTTGTGTTATATCAGACTTCTCTCACCACCAAATAAAATCTTCTCCTTTTGAGCCTGGCCAGTTAGTGTAGTTTGACATCACAAACATTCACATCACTTCGGAGTTTGGTAGAAATGTGGAACTTCAGGTCCCAGACTAAATCAGAATTTGTATTTTAGTCTGCTTTATGCTGCTGTAATAAAATACTGCAAACTAGATAACATAATGAATGAATATTTATTGGTTCACTGTCCTGGTGATTGGGAAATCAAATATCACAATGCTGGAACCTCCTGAAGACATTCTTTCTGTATCCACCAGTGACATTAAGTGAAAATATGAGAGAGGGAAGGGTTGAACTTCCCTTACACAGTGGTTCATGGTATAACCGCGTCTTGAAAGGTATTGCCTTTTAATATTATTATAATGACAAATTTCAACCCAAATTTTGGAGGGAAGGAACATTCAAGTAACAGTAATTTGCATTTCCTTAAGATCTTTGTAAAATTCACAGTACCCTACATTGTGTTATACTCTAAGATAAAGGGACCTCCAAATGTGTTAATGTCTGTACAAAACTACTGAAATTTTTCTCAAATAGTTCTTTACTCTATGGAGGTAAACTTAACTCAATATATTCTTATCATTCTTGCTCCAATATTATCAAAGATTTCCCCTTTATGAATGTATACAAAATGTACAGGTGTGCAAGACAATTATGAATCTCTGAGTCCTTTTCCCTATTTTTTCTGTCATTAGTACTTGAAGACTTTCCCTGAGTGCATGGAGTGTGTGTGTGTGTGTGTGTGTGTGTGTGTGTGTGTGTGTGTGTGTGTGTGTGTGTGTGTGTGTGCTGAAATGTTGGATGCATAGGTGTTGAGCAGTGGACTAAGCCCAAAGACGACTATAGCATGACTGCCTCCCAAACCTGAGAATCTAAATTTCCATGTTTCTGAATCATGTTTCTCAACATTTTCCATCTTGTGTTACCCTTTACTTCTTCTTTTTTTTTTTTTTTTGGTTACTTCATCCCTTCCTTTCTGATTCATCTCAGTGCCCTCTGTAGGAGACAGCACCAGGTTGCTTCCTAAGCTATCCATCTCATTAACCTTTGTCTTTGCTCTGAGTGGTTCCTCTTAGATTCATGGATCCTGCTCACACATCTGGGACACATAGTATTATTTCAGCCTGAGAATGTGAAATCATCACCATAAGGAATGTGTGTGAGTGTGTGTCTGATATCTATATCTATATCTATGTCTATGTCTATATCTATGTATCTGATCTATATCTATATATAAAGAGAGAGAGAGAAAGAGAGAGGAGAAAGAGAAAGAGAAAGAGAGGAGTTACTCTAAGATTTTTAGCTCTATCAGGTGTGGTGGCTTATGTCCATTATTCCAGCACTTCAGGCCAAGACTAGTCACACTGTATTTCAAAAATATAAGAAATACAGGCCTGGTGAAATGTCTCAGTGGGTATAGGTGTTTGCCAACAAGCCGGATGACCTGAGATCCCTGGAACCCACATAGTCAAAGGAGAGAACAGACAACAGAAACTACAGAAAGTTGTCTTCTGACCTTTACATGCACTCTGTGACATGTGAGCACACACACATACACACACACACACAAATTAATAAATTTAAATATAAATAAAAACATAACATAAATGAAGTAAAATATATGAAGTTCTTGATTCTTTTAATAACTTATAGTGGACTGTTAAAAGTAAGTTTAAGCAAAGAAAAGAAACGACATAGGTCAGTTACCTTTGTGTTTGACACAGCTTCTTTCTGCTAGTTTTGTATTAGGGTTAATTTTTTTTTTTTTTTTTTTGGCTTGGTGTATCCTGGTTCCTCCAAGAAAAGACATGTTAAAACTCAGTATCCTTCCCCTTTTCTTTTCCTCTACTTTTTCAGTTTTTTTTTCTCCAAGAGATAAAACATATTTACTGGATTATACTATACTATAAAACATCTATCATATATGTACAGTTCTGTGAAGTCTCCTAAACTGATCATACCTATGAAACCAACATCCATATCAAAACTCTGAGTGTGTCTTGCATTTCAAAATGCCTCTTACACATCCATTATAATCACCGCAGATTTCCATCTCAAACCAGTCTTCTGAGCCATAGATATTTATTAAGCCCATTTGTATGCCTTATGTAAATGGTATCAAACTGTCTGTACTTCTTTATATCCATCTGAGTTTCTTTTCACTCAACAGTTGATAGTGAAATCTAACCATATTGTATATAAAATCAAAAATCATTAAGTCTGATTACTGGATTATATATCTGTCTTACTATTGATGACTCTTTCTTATGGTTCCAGTTTGCAGCTATCATGAACACAAATACTATGAAATCACTTATACCCATTCATAAAAATTTGTAAGTATTTAGATTGGGCATAGGATAAAGATAAGAAAAAATTCTGAGTATGAATTTTTAATGTATCAGGACTGATTAGTTTGTGCACATCAGTGCCGAGGAAGCAAGTTATGTGATTAGTCAGGCAAACATGCATTCAGACACCCAAGTAGGAGGAGAGAAGCCAACATCTTTTTTCTACCACATGAAAAAGGAACTCTCTGCCTACTAGCAATTTCTGAGTTCCTGCCTCAGTCCAGCTTTCCAAGGATGGGGTGTTAATTGCTTTAGTTTATTATGATTTTAATGAGATCCCCCTGCTGCTGCAATAGCTTCTCCATGCATGACACATCCTGTTTCCACAGTGAGAACCAAGTCAGTTCTCAGCCATGTGCCAGCAGCAGCTAAAATATTTCTGCTCATGTTTTTCTGCCTGGGGATCTTCATCCTTGAGGGTAAATACTGAAGGTGGAACAAGCCCAAAGCCAAAGAAGTGTTTGTCCGCATGCTGTCACCATAAGTTCTGTCTGGTCCTTAAATAACCCTAACAGAAACACTCCTTCTGTAGTGGCCCTCAAATCCTTACCATTTAAAATAGCAGTTTAGAACTGACCTCTGAGGTAGAGGACATGCCTCTGAAAGGCTACTGCTGGGATGCAATGCTTCTTTCAGGGAGAGATGTGGGTTTACTTCATCATAAACTTGAAAGTAGAAAAAGAGTCCATGTTCAGGGCACAAGAACTAGAGAGTTCAATGGAGGTGGCAGGGCTAGGAAGCTGAAGGAGAGCAGCCTTAGGGGGTAAGAAATGAACCTTAGAGCAGTAGTAAAAACATACCAGGCCAATGATGGACCCACAATGAGGCCTGATAACCAGTGAAAAAGCAAATCTGAAGTTCAGACAACACCCAGGAATCAAATGTGAAAGCTCTTGAATCTTTATTGCTCTAGGTATCAGATTATATATATATATATATATATATATATATATATTCTAATTTTATATATTATATACATATGTATGTATATCACCTATCTTTACTGTATATATAGTATTTGATATAGTTATATTGTTCCATGATGATGATTTTCAAAAAGAGACATGTTCTCAGAGACTCAGTCATACTGAAAAGACAAAATCTTCATTGCTCTTCTGATAATAAAATAAGGCATACTCATAAGAAATTAAAATTTCACAGAAATGAAGAAAGTAGAAGCTAAAAGTGATATGTACTTGGATTATATGATAAAGAAATGGTGAGAGTTAAAGCTGTCTGTTGCCCATATTTATCATAAGGGACAAATTTTAAAAGTAGTATGGTGACAACTGGTAACAAACTGCTCAGTTGGGCTATGACATATGGTAAATGTTTTTGATAAACAGAGATTGACTTTCCCCTTTGCTTCCCCATGGCTCCTCTCAAATCCAATTGAGATATATGAAGCAAATAGAGAAGGGACAATATAATGAGATAAGTATCAAGGAGCTTAAAAATGAGAAACTTAAAATCCACAAGAATTTTATAAGGATTTTTATAAGGCTTTCTTACATAGCTAAAAATCTGGAAACAATTCAAATTTCTATCAATAGAAGCTTATATAAGCAAATCAGGACATATTCATCCAGCAATGTCCGCAGTATCAGGCTCACTGACCACACAAGATTATGGATGACTTTTTCAATCTTTACACCCCCTCTTCCAGGATGGTCCCTCAGCCTTCGGGAGGGAGCATGATATAGCTATCTCATTTGTGGGATATTCATTCTCTGAACTTTGACCAGTTGTGAGCTTTTATGTACAAGGAAATTTCTCTGATGACATCTGAGAGCTGTACATTAAAATATGGGCAGAGACACAAATTTAGAAGGCAGTTTTGTGGTTCTGCATCTTCCAGGAAGCTAAGGCTTCTCGGGTATCAAGCCTGAAGTGCATGCTCCTCCACAGGAAGGTTGATACTCAGTTGCTTTCTGGGCAGAAAAAGATGAGACATGGAATAAGTATATCTGGTCTGGCTGAAGTGGTAGGAGAACGGACTTTCTCCACCACAAAGTGTTACAGTTCTCAGATGCACATGCAGGAGAGAAAGACACTCTCTGTAATACAGTATAAGGTCACAGCCCTTTAAACTAAGCTGCTAGCACCAAATCAGGAGGCCACAGTGAGCTCAAGGCTCCAAAACCAGGTCAGGCTCCAATGGAAACTGGACCTGGCTCGGATGGGTAGTGCAACTGTTTTGGAGAACAGCTGGCAGCTGACTGCTGCCAACAAACACTGTGGCTTCACACCAACAAGCAGCAGAAACTCACTGTCTCAGTGAGCTTCAATGGCAGCTACTCAGGGTGGCCTTAGTGACTGGAGGAAGTAATTGAGATGTGAGCCTTACTTGGAGCAGTGACAGTGACAAGGCAGAGGCAGAAGCTTGCACCCTGGGCTCCCCAAAGTGAGCTCTGGCTGCCAGTGGCAGGAGTCTGACTAGGTAAGCAGATCCAGCGATGAATTTTTCTGGGAGGAAGAGACTCTTCCTTCCCAATAAGCAGCAAGTTTCAGATGATCTTTGATGAAGTGGATGGTGGAATGAATGATTTATTTTGTTTTTTTTTTTTTTATTTTGTTTCGAGACAGGGTTTCTCTGTATAAGCTCTGGCTGTCCTGGACTCGCTTTGTAGACCAGGCTGGCCTCGAACTCACAAAGATCCGCCTGCCTCTGCCTCCCAAGTGCTGGGATTAAAGGCGTGCGCCACCACCGCCCGGCTGAATGATTTATTTTGTGAATAGGGACATTTTAAACTTTGGGCAGTGGTAGGGGTTTGAGGGGGTGAATGAATTTGATTGGCTGGGTCTAAGAATGCCAGGGATGCTTCATTTACATGCAGCAGCATGGTCCTATCATAAGAAAAGGAACATAGTACTTAATTATCTTATGGGCAGTGGGAGTGTGGGGTAAGAACTCCAGGTATGGTTAGAAGCATGGACAAAGCTGAAAGCTAAGGTATTAAGATATCTCATTAGCGTGAGGAGGCATTTCCAGGAATCCCAGGTGCTGCTGAATGGGTTTCTTATTGAGAGAAAGGATTGGATATGCATTTCCCTGAGAGCTATATGACATTCCTCAGATAGAGGGAGGATCTGGAGTTTCCCCAGATCAGGAAGAGAGGGGCCCCTCACTGAGAATGTGAGTCCACCATTTAGCACCAAGTTCAGGCAGTTTCTGGTAATGTCAGACTTCGACCTTAGTAACAGGGTATCCTGACAGAGTTTGTCAGTTTGATATCATGTCCACTTAATAGAATAATAGCAGCAAAACAGTGTCTTCTGGACATGACAGGGCCACTGCACTCATAAACTCACAACAGCTTTGTTCCCTGCCTATGATCAAGCCAATCAACATTCTAGCATGTAATGGAAGGGAGTTCATGAGCCTCTATCTCCATCTTAGGACCTATGGACAGTTGATGGCTTCTAGGGGATGAGGAGTCATTTTTTTCTTTAAGGTAATGGCTCCTGGTAGGTCAACCACATTACAGTAGATGCTCCCACACTCAGAAGTGTATAGACAGTACAAATTGCAGTACAAATTACATATTAAGTTTTAAAAAATGAGGTCACGAAATTGGCAGAGTAGAGGGTATATCTGAAAGGAGCAAATGGGGAGAAGTTGAGGTAGATATGATCAAAATACACTATATAAAATTACCAAAGAACTTGAAATGATTGTGGGTGAATTAGAGTACATTTGAGGTTATTTATATTATTTTCTAAAATATGTATCATATGTGGTGATATAAATCAAAACAATGCTAGATAGGGTAGAGCAGGAATTGCCCATAGGGAGACAAAGGGACTTCTTAGGATGCTGAGATGATGCTGTGTCCCAAGTATGATGGTGTTTGTGTGGGTATATACATTTGTTGAATTTTGTAAATGTGTTCTATTATTATTTGTACCCTTGGCTGCACATAAATTATGTTAGCATAAGCAAATTTTTGCTTTTGAAGTTTTATCTATCCTTTAAAAATTTCATAAATGCATACAATGTATTTTGATATCTTTCCCTCCTTCCAACTTCACCCAACTCTTCCTCATACCCCTGCCAACTTCATAATCTTTTTCCCCTTTATAACTTACTGAATCCAATTATAGCTGCTCATATGGGATGTGTATACAATAAGCCACTGGAACATGGGCTACCTAGCAGAGGCCACACCCCCTAAAAGCTGACTCCCTCTCCCCTCTCAGCCATCAATTGTCAATAGCTCTCTTCTAGGGGTAAGTCCATGTGAGTCCCTACCACATAGCATAAACAATTCAAAAAGAAACCCTTAATGCACAAGATGGGACATTAAGCTGATGGCCCCATCACCAAACCAGGTTTCCTGAAATGTAAATGTGAAAGGCAGTACTGACTAACCTCTTACTTCTTTTGCCCTAGTCAATTTCCTCAATGCTCAGAACTCAAGAAACTCACAGCCTATAATTAATGATTCCTATGGGCTATCTTCAAGCAATAGGGCAAAACTTCTGTGGTAACATCTTCCAATTTATTTGGAAGGAAAATTCAGGAAGTGTTTTGCAAATGGTTCAGTTACACTACTACATAAAGTGATACTTTTCCCCCAGCCACCATTGACTGTCAAAAGTCCCTTAGAGAAAGGTGTGCCTTCACCAGTCCTTCCCCGTTCTGTAATGACACACAGATAGTATAATCTTGTGCAAGGCTTGTGCAGACAACAACATTTGCAGTAAGTTCAAGAGTGCATCAGTTGTGTTATGCCCAGAAAACTCTGTTTGACAGTAGTCTTCTTCAATCTCTAGCTCTTAAAATCTTTTTATGGTTTCTCCTGTTTGAGTCTTGGGGGTGGTGATCTTTACATAGATGTAGGGAATATAGACACCCTGCTTAGAAAAAGTGCTCTATAGGCGCTTATTTTCTGCACTTTAACCAATTGCAAGTCTCTCCACTGGCAACTTCTTACTTCCTTTTTCATCGTGGCTTCCTCCTTTCATTTTGAGACTTTTCTATGAGTCTATTTTAGTAACACACACACACACACACACACACACACACACACACACACACACACAAGCACAAACTTGTTTTATAGAAATTGAGGGACAGGTGTTTTCCTGGTTAGAATATGAACTGTAGAATTCTACAGCCAGTATAGAAAAACAGTTTAACAGTTCCTCAAAAAGCTAAACATACAATTATTCTGTGCCCAGCAATTCCAGATGTAGAATATATCTAAAAGAAGTGGCAGACAGACTTTAAAACAAAAAAACTTACATGCAAATGTCTACATAGCAGTGTTCACAATAGACTAAGGGTATAAACAACCCAACTAACTATTAACAGCATGCAGATAAACAGAATGTGAACTATCTATGAAAGATTGAAAAGGACATGAGAAGATGGAAAGATCTCCCATGTTCATGGAGAGGTAGGATCAACATAATAAAAATGGACATCCTACCAAAAGCAATATACAGACTAAATGCAATTCCTATCAAAATACCAACACAATTCTTTACAGATCTGGAAAAAACAATTCTCAGCTTCATATGGAATAACAAAAATCCCAGAATAGCTAAATCTATCTTGTACAAAAAACAAAACAAAACAAAACATCAGGTGGTATCACTAGCCCAGATTTCAAGCTATACCACAGAGCAATAGTAATAAAAACAGCATGGTACTGGTATAGAAACAGACAAGTTGACCAATGGAATTGAATTGAAGACCCAGAAATGAACCCACACACCTATGGTCACTTAATTTTTGACAAAGAAGCCAAAACCATAAAATGGAAAAAGGACAGCATCTTCAACAAATGGTGCTGGTCCAACTGGATATCCATTTGTAAAAGAATGAAATTAGACCCATACTTACCACCTTGTACAAAACTTAAGTCCAAGTGGATCAAACACCTTAACATGAGCCCAGCACACTGAATCTAATAGAATAGAAAGTGGGGAAAAGCCTCCAACTCATTGGCACAGGTGACAACTTCCTGAACAGAACACCAACAGCTCAGGATCTAAGACCAACAATCAATAAATGGGATCTCATGAAACTGAAAAGCTTCTGTAAGGCAAAAGACACTGTCATTCGAACAAAATGACAACTTACAGAATGGGAAAAGATCTTTACCAACCCCACATCTGACAAAGGATTAATATCCAAAATTTACAAAGAACTCAAGAAATTAAATGCCAAGAAACCAAATAATCCAATCAAAAAATGGGGAGCAGAGATAAACAGAGAATTCACAAAGGAGGAAACCCTAATGGCTGAGGGACACTTGAAGAAATGCTCAGTATCCTTAATCATCAGAGAACTGCAACTCAAGATGACTCTGAGATTCCATCTCACACCTGTCAGAATGGCTAAGACCAAAAACTCAAATGATAGCACATGCTGGCGAGGTTGTGGAGAAAGGGGAACACTCCTCCATTGCTGGTGGGAGTGCAAACTTGTACAACCACTATGGAAATCATTCTGGAGATATCTTAGAAAATTTGGAATAGCTCTTCCTCAAGACCCAGCCATATCACTTCTGGGTATACATCCAATGAGTCCTCACCAAACCACAAGGACGTTTCCTCATCTATGTTCATAGCAATCCTCTTTGTAATAGCTAGAAATTGGAAACAACCGAGATGTCCCTCAACTGAGGAATGGATAAAAAAAAACTGTGGTACATCTACACAATGGAATACTACTCAGCCATGAGAAACAATGAAATCATGCAATTTGCAGCCAAATGGATGGAACTAGAGAAGCTCATCCTGAGTGAGCTAACCCAGACTCAGAAGGATGCACATGGCATCTATTCACTTATAATCAGATTTAGCCGTATAGTACAGGATAACTATACAACAATCAATGCACCAAAGTGAACAGGAACATAGACTTTGTTACTTGTCAATGAGACACTTTGCCCTAGTGGTTCTGCCATGTGGGCCCCCAGTGTATGAGGAAGCTCTTGGCCCTTATATGACTGATGAACTGGGGCAGGGGACTGATATGTAGGGACACTCCACTCTGGAGGAGTGGGACAGAAGGGAGAGGGGGTAGAGGGTGGGAGAGTGGGACTGGCAGGGGTGGAAAGAGGGTACTGTGATGGAGATGAAAATTGAAGTAAAAAATAAACATTTAAAAATATTCTAAAATGGTAGTGGTTGTGCTCTTGAATCAGAATAATTTAAATAGGTACATTTTAAAGCATGTAAGTAATCTGTCAGTAAAGTCTTTAAAAAATTCATCCTGGAGTAGGGAAAAGAGAAAGCACTACAGTTTTCAAAACATAAATTTGTTTGGTAAAATTACAAGTGCCATAAATAGTGAGAAGAGATTTATATACATTTATATAACATTTTCTCTAGATATCAAATTTCCACAATTAATTCATTAGTTCATTATTTAACAAATATTCCAGCATTAGTTAGAATTCTGTGCATCTACATACAAGGGTGATTAAGATGATCATTGTTTCTGCTTCAAGGTAATTATATCCAGTTGAAGAAGGAAAAAAAAAACAGGAGCAAGAAATTACAGAGATACGTTAAAAAATATCCTAACAAGGTTTGGGTTATGATTCATTTGGTAAAGTGTTTGCCTAGAATGTGCAAAGGCCAGAGTTGAATCTACAGGTCTGCATGAAGACAGGTGTGCTGTTGGCACATGTCTGTATATCCTGTACTTGGGAAATAGGGGTAAGAGGATAGGAAGTTCAAGGTCATTCTTGGCTACATAAAGACCCTTTCAAGGAAGAAAAGAAAGAATAAAGTAATGAAGGAAGGATAAAAGGAATGATCATTCTGATGTAATGCAGTTCTTGAGAAAAATAAATACAATTTATTTCAAACAATCAATGTGTCAAATAGGGTAGTTTGTCAGGCAGTCAATCTGAAGGCATGCTACTATTAAGGTTTAGGAGAATAGGAGATGCTGTGATTAGTCAAAATCTCCATTATTTTACTGTTAAGGTTTAGAAGAGTAGAAATTTGTCTAATATACTAGGATGGTCCCTAATAAAGGCTTGTGTATTAACTATATTTCTCTCTCTCTCTCTCTCTCTCTCTCTCTCTCTCTCTCTCTCTCTCTCTCCCTGTCTTTTTGGACCTCACTGACCACTGATCAAAGTTATTGTTCCTCTCATTGTTGCATAATTACTAAAGAAACTAAGAAATTCATCTAAGGTGAGGGAGATCTCACTTGCAATTTTTTTGTTTGGCTCTCATACCCAAGCCAATATTCTCCTGCTTTTACCACCCACAGTAGGCTAGGGACTCCTCCATCAACTAGAAAAGAAGAAAATGTCCTACAGATATACCGATAGGACAATCTAATAGAGACAATCTCTCATTTGAAGGTACTCTCTCCAGTTGTCTCTAGCTTGTATTGAGTTGGCAAAAACTGAACATCACACTGACTGATCCTAGTATGTCTTCATGTAACCCTGCACGGTGCAGCATATTCCTTTTGAAATCTCTGAATAACAATCTTTTCAATAGCGATTCTCTCTTGACTTATTAGCTTCACCATATCAAACAATAAGACCTCAATTTAAAACTTGCTTCCTGTAGGGACTGATAGTTCAGGGAGTAAAAGGCACCTGAAGCCAAGCTTGTTCATTCCCTAGGACACACATAGTGAAAGGATAGAACCAATTCCCAACAGCTGTCCTCTGACCATGTTCACCATGGCAAACATGCACTACCCTGACACAAATAATACATAAATAAATATAATAAAATATTTGCTTACTGGAACCAAGGATAAGTCTTCACAGCCAGAGAAACAGCAATAGTAATCCACACAAGTGAATTTACTCTTCCCAATGTCTCAGCAACAGAAAGGAAGATCTGTTCTTTATGTAAAAAGCAAGAACTATCTGCGGTGGTTTGAATGAGAATGGTCCTCATAGACACATATGTTTGAATATTTGGTCCTCAGTTGGTGGAACTATTAGAGAAAAGTTAGAAGGTGTGACTTTGTTGGAGAAGGTATGGAGATGACATTTGAGGCTTCAAAAGCCTCCCACCATCCCCAGTACTCTCTCCATCCTGCTTATGGTTTTGAGATGAGAGCTCTCAGCTGTTCTGCCTATGGTGTCTTTGCCTCACTATCATGGACTCTATCCCTTTGAAACCATGAACCTAATTAAATGCTTCCTCTTATAAGTAGTCTTATTCATGTTGTTCTATAACAGTAATAATAAAGTAACTTATAACACTAAGAAAATTGATTAAATTCTGCTGATAAGAATCCCCAGAAACTGGAGCCAGTGACATGGCTCAGTGGGTAAAGGCTCTGGTCATGCAAGCCTGATAATCTGAGTTTGATTCCTGGAATGCTCATGCATATGGAAAGTGAGAACTGACTCCACAAAGCTGTTATGTGACCTCCACATATTGCTAAGGTGTACATCTCTCTCTCTCTCTCTCTCTCTCTCTCTCTCTCTCTCACACACACACACACACACACACACACACACACACACACACACACACTTTTTAAAAAATAATCCTTAGAAATTATACAAAATTTTGGGTAAAAAACAAACTTTCTCCTGATTAAATAGGTAGAGACACCAATATAAATCTTTGACAAATGATAAGAAATTTGATAATGCAAAATTTGCAAGAGTAAATAAGATAGTACAATTAAGTCTTGCTTTAACATACCATTGGGATGTGGTCTATGTGTGTTTGTGTGTGTTTGCATGTGTGTGTGTGTCTGTGTGTGTGTGTGTGTGTGTGTTACTAGAGATGGAACGAATGGCCTTGCACATGCTTGGTAATTGTTCTAACACTGTGCCAAATCCCCAGCACCTTGGGTTTTTATTCAACATCCTTACATTTTTTCTTTGATTTATTATTTTCTAGCTATTAATTATATATTCTCATCATAAAATGTGATTTTTAAATCCATATTAAATATAGAGAATAAGCAAGTGAAAGACTTAATATCAAGTAACTACTGTTATCATGGTAGGCTTTGTCAAAAATTGTCTTTCTTGGTACTTGGGTCTTGGGAGGAGATGAGTAAATATTCACAGAGAACTGAGACTCTTTCATAATCAAGGATTCAGCGACCTTCTATGGCTTTTTTTCAAACTTGAATAACTATGAAAAGTGTTTTTCAGTGAGAAGGGCATAAGTAGCTGCAGAAAAGCTCACTGAAGGAAAAATGCTTTAAAAGTGATTTGGGGCTCAATAACGTTTTTTTTTTTTTTTTAAGATTTGTTCACTTTTATGTGTATAAGTGTTTGCCTGAATGTTCATATGTGTACCATGTGCATGTCTTATTACCACAAAGGGTAGAAGAGAGTATTCAATACCATGGAACTAGAATTACAGACAAGTTCTGAGCTGCCAGATGTGGGTGTTGTTATCTAAATTTGATTCCCCTGCAAGAGCAGCAAGTGTACTTAAGTGCACCGCTGAGTTATGTCTTCAGCCCCATATGATACTCCCGACCCAGTGCTGGTAGTTCAGGCTGAAAATCTGTTCTAACATAAGGTACAGTGACAACAGTTACTGAACGTGCTAATATGAACCTAAACAGAGTTGTATCATTCTTTCTTGTGAACAGCATGGCCTGAAGAGATTGAAATTAAAAAAAAAAAAAATCTAAATAACACCCTGTACTGAGGTGGTGTGACTCAGTGGTAGAGTGATTGCCTACTGCTTGTTGGGATCTGAGTTTGATCCCCAGCTTCATACAAAAATAAATTTAAATAAAATTAGATGACACCATTTTGGTGTCGCAAGGGAAATTCTAGCAAGAAATAGTAACAACAACAAAATTAAACATTCTGTTTCATTTCTGAGTGTATCTATCATTGTATACTTATTCATTGAACTCCATTTACTTATTTAATTAGATGACTTTAGAAAAAAATCCCTTCAATTTACAGATGAGCATATAAGAACAAATAGAACAGGAAGAAAGTTAACAAAGTCATTGAAGGGTTGTCCAAAAATATAGAGTTGTTCAAAAATACCTACCTTTTCCATTTCGCATGTCTACAGATAAAGCACTCCATTTCTACATTGACTTGAGTCTTGACCAATGCATTTCACTTCTTTAGTGTTAAGCACTATCCCAAAATATCATCAGCTTAAAACGTATATCCACCTATTGTTTCTCAGAATTCTGTTGAGTTGTTGGTGTTCTGTAAGTCTTGCTTGAGTTCTCATCATTTTCATTCACCTGGGATCTAGTTAAGACTTGGAGTGTAGGATGGCCTCTCTTCCTTCATTACTTTCTTGTGCATAGTTTGTAGTCATTATGAACTACAGATTGTGAGTTTTTTTCCAGCATGATAGCTGGGTCTGCAGACAAATTTAGTGGAAGCTATTAATATTTCTTGACTTGGGTTTGATGTGATAGTGTCAAAATAACACTTTTAGCATGATACATTCTGTTAGTGGACAATAGGAGATACCAATTCCATTTCTGATGGGCAGAAGATCACATACAGGGAGTGGTAAGATTGATGGTGATCATGTATGGAGATAGAAACCATACCACACACCTTGCTTTAGTTAAAAGAAAATAAATGTTTATGGCATTCAAATAGATGCGTTAGGTGGGTTTGTATAGTATGCCTGATTCCCTTTTGTCTTGTACTAAAATAGGCCTGTTAAAGATCAAGATTGCTCCTTGGTCAAGAAAATGCAGTTTAAACAATCCTAGCACCTAGGGGCCTGAGTTAAGAATGTTCTTGAGTTTGATGTCAACTTAGACCCAAAACAAAATGAATGAAAAGAAGAAAGAAGAGGAGGAGAAGGTGCTGGCTATGGTGGTGGTCATGGTGGTAGAAGAGGAGAGAAGCCAGCATATATCCACCATGGCTTAGAACCTGAGTATATTCAAAACAGCTTGCCTGTAGTCGCTTACAGGTGAAGTGAAGGAGAAATTTGTTGCTATAATTTAGTCTCTCTTTCTCTCATGTGTGTGCATGTGTGTGTGTGTGTGTGTGTGTGTGTGTGTGTGTGTGTGTGTGTGTTGTGTATGTAGGTATGTATGCCCATGCACAGACCATAGGGGGTCATTAGGTTTCTTGCTCTATAACTTTCTGACTTATTCTCTCACGGAACATGGAGCAAGCCCACTGGCAGCAATTCCCAACAATCTTCTTATCTCTGCTCCCCAAAACCCTGTAGTTAGAGGTGTGCATATGTTTGTTCAGCTTCTTTTGTGGATGCTGGGGACTTGAACTCAGGTCCTCACCCAAACACTCTTATGTGCACACTAATCTCCTCAGGCTTGTAATTTAATTTTTCTTTGTTAGATAATTTAACCTAATAATGACAGCTGATGAATATCGAGGCAAAGCTAAGATTTCAGCTTGGGCAGTTGAATGAGTATTCAGCCTCCAGGCTATTATACTTCATTTGCAAGTAGTATTTTGTCTTCGAATTCAGAAGGCTCTGAGGGTACTGAGATGAACTGAGGATTCAAAAAATGGTGCTCTATACATGTGAAATAGGGGTTACAACAGGAAGTTTACCTCTCATAGGGAAATACTGAAAATTCATACCAGAAGCTAAACTGGTAATGTGCTCATTCAGCTAATCTATGAGAATTTTGGTGTCTTAAGAAACCCAGTTATTGCCATGTATGCCCCTGTGCAAGAGGAAGCTCTTAGACCTCATGTGACTAACAAACTTAGGGGGGCTGATACACGGAGGCGTCCCATACCAGAGGGATGGGATGGGTGCGAGAAGAGGTAGAGGGATGGAAGGTAGGACTGGGAGGGGGTGGAGGTAGGGGGCGGTAATGGAGACATAACTTGAAGCAATAAGTAAATATTCAAAAAAGAAGAAAAAAGCCTAGTTATTTTATGTAAATATGTTTTAGTTTTAATCCCAAGTGTAGAATATTGGCATGCTTCAGACTGTCTACAGCAGCAGACTATTTGCCTCTTGTGTGCTTTGGCAGAGACATGATTCTGCCAGCTGAAGACAGTTTAATTCTGGGGACTCTAAAGAGCGTATAAAAAGACCAGAGCACCAAGAGTGGAGGCACGGCTGTTCCTCCCGCTGCTCCCTGCTCCTGCTGTTGCTGGTTTGTCAAGTAGTCGTATGAAAAGAGACAATAAGAAACTGGAGATAGTTATTTCTCTTATAACTATAAATACAATACAAAACAACAGAAATAAATAGGCCACAATTATGAGAGTTATATGGCTTAGCATACATTCCCAATGTCCAGTCCATATGTATTTGGCACCTGACTTTAACATTCTACTATCTAGCCATCTCCATGAGTTTAAAGTTCTATATCTAACTCAGCTTTCATATTAACTTGCCTCACAATTTTAAAAACATCTTCTTAGATCCAGAACACCCTCTTTATTCCTAAACAACTCAAAATTTAACTATGAGACTCTAGCTATCTATTCTTCAACCACCTCAGAGACCTGAGAGGGATAAATATTGTATTTATAGTTAGTTATAAGAGAAAGAACCATTTGTTGGACTGAAAGGGAGAGCTGTTGGGGGGGAAAAGAAACACCTTAAACTAAAAAAAAGAAAGGGTAGAGGATGGGGGGTTGAGGGGGAGGAGGGTGGAAGGATAGGACTGGAGGGGGGAGTAGGGAGGTGGTTGTGATTGAGATGTAACTTGAAGAAATAAAAAATAAATTATTAAAAAAAAGAAACTGGAGATATCCTGACTAGATGAAGATTGGACTTGCCCCAAGGAACTCAACACCCCTACTCAGCAGGAAGTAGTCTAAAAAGATCTCAGTGCCCCCCTTCCCACTAACCTTCTGTCTCTCCTACCTGGTGTTGGGATGTTGGAAGAGATTGGGGTGGAGAAGGGTGCTAGATATAGGGATCCGATAAAATAGATAAAACAAATATGCCTACAAATCTAGGCAATACATTTTTTTTTGTGGGGACCCAGGAAATGGAGGCTATTGAGAAATGCCTTATTGCTGGGAAAATGAAAGTAACTTGTGGGAGATATCTAAGATAGCACCATCTGGAAGATGCTGGGGAGGAGTTGAAGCCCAATCGTGGGTATAGCTGATTGGGTGAACAAGAATTCCGGGCTTGTGATCAGTGCATGATTACCATGTTACCAGGTTTGTGCTATGTAGTGTGATAGGATGACCTTTAATGTGATTGGTAGCCTCACGTGGAAACACCCATTTGGTTCTGTATATAAGCTAGGGGTCAAAGCATTAAAAAATGGGAAATGCTTAGACATCACCTCTGTCATGTCGGTTTGTCTTCGGAATGAAGGCTGGAGAGTCAGGCAGGTAGCGCACTCACCTTTTCCCTGAGAACCCACTTATATGGTGATCCCCCTCTATGGGCCCCATGGCAATTTTTCATCTCTAATACATCCTAAACACTTCCCAAGTTAAAAGGCTTTTACTTACATTGTCACTTTTCATAACTGTGAATAATGTGTGTGTGTGTGTGTGTGTGTGTATATGTACAGACTAGTAGTTACTTAATACCTTATCCCAAATGAACACTGAAATTTTTACTAATAGTAAATATTGAAAAAGACATGAAATTTAATTTTAAATATTGAGAGGTTGAAGAGATGGCTCAGAGGTCAACAGCATTTGGTCTTACAGAGGACTTGAGTTCAGTTTTCAGCACCCACACTGTGGCTCACAACCATCCAAACTCCAGTTCCAGGGGATCCAACCACATCTTCTGACTGCTGCAGGCACCAGGCACTCATGTGATGCATATACATACATGCAGGCAAAAACACCCTTAACATGACATAAATAAATTTAGAAATTTTTAAAAATATATTGAGCAGACTCCCCACTCTACCAGAGACCCCTCAGATTGGAAGAAGTCCAGGTACACTGCCAACCCACCAAATTCCCCATTAGCTCACTATCTTGGCATCTCCCCAGACCTGCACCCCTTTAGATCCTATGCCACAGCCTCCAACTGTGGCAGAGACTCCCTGCAGACTGGAAGAAGTCCAGGTAGGCTGCCCACCTGCCAAACTTCCCCAATCTCTTAGCCTCTGTCCACCCTATTTCCAGTCCCCCACACTCCTAGTAGCTATATCCCAGCTCCCAAATGAGGTGCAGACTCACTGCACTACCAGAGATGAACCCAGCCACCAAAAGCACAGCCCCTGACGAACCCTGCTGTTAAGGTTGAAATCTGGCATTACCAGAAACACCCTGAGCTTGGTGCTAAATGATAGCCTACCTTTTTTTTCAGCAGGGTTCCCTCCTCTCCCACCTCATCTGGGGGTTCCTGGACTGCCGAACCACACCCTCTATTTGAGGAATGTCATATAGCCCTCAGGGAGATTACAGGCCAAACATTTTCTCCTGATAAGAAACCTGTTCAGCTGGGCCTGGTGGCACACGCCTTTAATCCCAGCACTTGGGAGGCAGAGGTAGGTGGATCTCTGTGAGTTCAAGGCCAGCCTGGTCTACAGAGTGAGTTCCAGGACAGCTAGGGCTGTTACACAAAGAGACCCTGTCTCAAAAAACCAAAAAAAGAGAAACCTGTTCAGTGATCAACTGAAAACACCTCCCCATGCTAATGAGATCTCTTGGTGCCTTGGTTTTTAGCCAATGGCCTTTGTTCATGTCTCTAGCCACACCTGGAGTTCTTTCTTTCCTCCACCCCCACTGCCCATGGGATAATTAGGTACTGTTTTCCCTTTCTTATGATAGGACCATGCTACTGCATGTCCAATGAAGTATTATTGCTTGCATTACTAGCCCCAGTGAATCAAACACATTCACCACCAAAACCTCTTCCCACTGCCAAAGGTTTATGTCCCTTTTCATGAAATAAACTCTCTCTCTCTCTCTCTCTCTCTCTCTCTCCATTCCTCTACCATGATTGTCTGAGACTTGCTGTTTATTTTGAACATGAGGATTAAAATCTCATCACTGGATCCACCTGCCTAACTAGGCTTGCTTGGGGGGCAGGCTTCTGCCTCATCACTGCTGCCACTTATGCCTAGCCAGACTTGTGTCTTGAATATTGCCACTGTTCACCCCAGTGACCAAGCTTCCACTGTTCGCCCATACCATCTGTCACAATGGCCACTTACAGTGGTCGGTTGCTAGCTGTTCCCAAAACAGCCTCCAGATTTTCCATTGCTGCTTGTTTCAGCTCAGGAGCCTTGAGATTCTTGAAGCTGCTCAGCCCAGAACCAGCAACTTAGCTAAAAGAAAAGTAACCTTTCCCTGTATGACAGAGAGGGTTAGTTTTACACTAACCTTCTGACTTGTTTACTAAAAGTTGTAACACTTGGTAGTGGAGAAAATCCTTTCCTCCATCTCTCTCGAGAATATCCAGTGGCACAGGTCCCATCCTGTGTTCTATCCTTTTCTGCCTGGACCGACATAGCCCAGACATTCTGGTGGAGGAACATAGACTTCCAGCTTGGTGCCTGACAAGGCCCTAGCTTCCTGGCAGAGTACCAGACAAGGCCCAAGTTCCACCAGAAGCTGCACAAGGAAAAGGCCCCAACTGGGACAGAGATTCCCCACTCTATCTGAGACCATGCAGACTGGGAGAAGTCCAGGTAGGCTGCCTGCCTGCAAAACTCCTCCAACTCTCACTATCTCGGCATCACTCTACCCTATGCCTAGTCTCATGCCCTTCTAGTTGCCTTGCTCCAGCCTCCAAATGGTGCAAAGACTCTATACTCTTTCCGAGACCACACAGACAGAAAGAAGCACAGGCCACACAGATCAGAAGACCAGAGAGGAAACAGAAAATAAGGAACAAAACACTCATCCAACAAAGACAAACTCAGAAATCAGTACTTGGACCTATAATGACTCCAAATACAGATATCTAGAGGCTAGCATAAGAACACAATCAACAACAGGTAAGGCAATATATCACCACCAGAATCCAGAAATCCTACTACAGCAAGTCCTGGATATTTCAACACAACAGAAACACAAGAAAAAAAAAACCTTAAAAGAAACTTACAAAGATGATTAAGGTCCTTAAAGAGGAAATGAAATCCCTTAAAGAAATTCAGGAAGACACAAGAAAACAATTAGAAGAAATGAATAAATCCCTTAAAGAACACCAAGAAAACATAAACAGTTGAAGGAAATGGATAAAACTGTTCAAGACCTGAAAATGGAAATAGAAGCAAAAAACAAAATACCAACTGAGGGAATTCTGGAAATGAAAAATCTAGGTAAGCAAACAGGAACCACAGACACAAACATCATGAACAGAATACAAGAGGTAGAAGAGGAAATTTCAGGCAATGAAGACACTATAGAAAAAATAGATGCATTGGTGAAAGAAAATGTTAAATATAAAGATTCTGACTCGATTGTGTGACTGACTCAGCTGCAGCTGCTGTGTGAGGCATCTGTGGGCCTTCGAAGTTGCAGCACCCTCAGCCCTGCCTGTGGCTCTCCACACCTTAGCCTCTGGGAGACTACCCACCATGGCCGTGCTGTGTCTATATAGGGCTCTAAGCTACAATGTCCGCAAGAAGGACATCCAGCAGTTTTTCACCGGCTATGTCTACCTCCTCAAAATCGACCTCAAAAATGGGTATGGATTTGTGGAGTTTGAGGACTCCCATGACACAGACGACATAATTTATGAACTGAATCTCAAGGAACTGTGAGGCAAGTACGTGATCCTAGAGCACACCTGGGCCTGCCGCTACCTTGATGGCTACATCTACAGACGCTGCAGTGGTGAAGGTGTACACAGCAGTTGAAGAACTTCTGGCACAGATAAATATGGACCACCTGTTTGTACAGGATGCAGGCTTATTATAGAAAATCTATCTAGTTGATGCAGTTGGCGAGACTTAAAGGATTTCATGCGGCAAGCAGGAGAGGTGACTTATGCAGATGTTCACAAAGAATGAGCAAATGAGGGTGTAATAGAATTTAGATCCTACTCAGACATGAAGTGTGCTTTGGATAAACTAGGCAGCACAAAAATAAATGGCAGAATCATTAGGCTTATTGAAGATAAGCCACAAACAAAGCCATAGGCGCTATTACTCTGGAAGTAGATCCAGATCGCTGTCTAGAAGAAGATTGAGGAGTAGGAGTCAAAGGAGCCGCAGCAGTAAAGCTCGAAGTATCTCAGAAAGTCACTCCAGATCTAGGTCAATACCAGTCCCTCTCCAAAGGCAAGAAATCCAGATCAAAGAGCAAATCTAAGCCCAAGTCTGATCTGATCGGGGTTCCCATTCATATTCAAGAAGCGGATCTAAGGATGAGTATGGGAAGACCTGAAATAGGTGAGGTTCTCAGTCTGCCAAAGCAAATGGAAAGGAGATATAAAGTCAAAATCCAGATCCTGGAGTCAGTCTCAATCCCATACACCTGTGCGTGCTCCACCCTCAACGACTCATTGTGTCCCCTGTGCCAAAGTGTTTCAAGATCCCATTCTAGATCTTGTTCAAGGTCCAGATCAAGTTGCAGAGTTTAACACTGAACTCCGTTCTTTGCACACTATAATGGAACACTTTCCTACTCACTTACGCAGTTACTCTTTCGAGTTTATACTTGGCCTCTTCCACACGAAGATTTCCTGAGAACACAGGAATTTGATTTGTGGTCAAATTTAGTGAGAAAACAATGAAGGTCTAAAATGGTGGTATGAAGCCCTCTTCCCTCTTTGTAGAATTAAGATCATTTTGATTTTTTTAGGCTTTGAGCTAAAATAACTTCTGTCAAGATTAAGCTTTTAGATGTTTTAAAAAAGTATTCCAGCAGGATCTGATGCGGGGTTTGCTCGTTCTGTTTGCTTATTTTTTTTAAAAAAATGTAAATGTTTCTAGCTTTAGATAATGCAGGCTTTAGAGGGAGAACCCAAATTTTCAATTATGTTGACTTTTTATAAAGCTTCAATTATGCAAGATTTGAATAAAAGTTTGCTACCAAGATGATTGTCTAATTAAATATGTCACTGCTGAGGTCCTATAAGTGCTGATACCTGCCATTGTGGAGACAATGTTAATTCTACTTAAGTGTGAACAAGGCAAGCCTGAGACCAGCAATAAATTATTCAGTTTATTTTGTGCTGTTAATAAAATCTACCAAAGTCTTTTCTCTGCCCCATTAGTACTTTGAGTTAAAAGTACAAGGGACTTTATTGGAGCTAATGCCACAAGATTTTCATCTGATTAGTAGGTTTTTAAATATAAGAAACTAAAGTATTACAATTTGAACTCTTCAAGAAGTAGGTCCTAGTACTTGACATTTTGTCCTGTGTTCTGGAAGTGCTCAGCATGATTAGTGTTAGTGTATGGTTTGGTGGTCTTTAATGTTTTGAAAAGCAGAAATAGTCTTTCTTTGATTAGAATTTTAGTTAACTTTCTTATTCAAGGTGGAAAGACACATTTTCTGCTAAAAGATGATTATATTTAACAGGTGTTTAGCAGACTATTTGGTAAGGTGTTTACTGGTTAAAATTCGTCCCAACATTCAGTCCCCTTTGTATTAGTGGGGATTTTGTGGATGGTTTGAAAAGCAGTGGCATGGATAAACTAAAATGCTTTGTACTGATAAGTAAGGCACTAGGAATTCTATGGAAACCAAGTTAAAATAAATAGAACTTGTAGGAATAATTGAATTTGCAGTTTCCATACAACCCAAAGCCCAGTTAATTGGGACTGCAATCACTAAGTGAATCACCTTACAACCCTTTCATTGTTTGAAGATTTTTATATGGTAATTTTTAATTAATTTATTTTTTCAAGTTACATCTCCATCAAAGTCCCCTCCCTCCTCCTCTCCAGTTCCCACCTTCCCTCCCTCCCTCTTCCTTGTCTCTGTCCTCTCCTTGAGCTGTTGGTGTTCTGTTCAGGAAGTTGCCCCCTATGCCAATAAGTTCCAGGCTTTTCCCCACTTTCTCTTCTATTAGATTTCGTGTGTCCAGCTTTATGTTATGGTCTTTGATCCACTTGGACTTAATTTTTGTGCAAGGTGATAAATATGGGTCTATTTGCATTCTTTTACAAGTTGACATCGAGTTAGACCAGCACCATTTGTTAAAGATGCTGTCCTTTTTTCCATTGTATGGTTTTGGCTTCTTTGTCAAAAATTAAGTGACCATAGGTGTGTGGGTTTATTTCTGGGTCTTCAATTCCTTTCCATTGATCAACTTGTCTGTTTCTATACCAGTACCATGCTGCCTTTATTACTATTGCTTTGTAGTATAGCTTGAAATCTGGGATGGTGATACCTCCAGATGTTGTTTTATTGTACAGGATTGATTTAGCTATTCTGGTTTTTGTTTTGTTGTTGTTTTTCCATATGAAGTGGAGAGTTATTCTTTTGAGGTCTGTAAGGAATTGTGCTGGTAATTTGATGGGAATTGCATTGAACCTGTATATTGCGTTTGGTATGATGGCCATTTTTATTATGTTGATCCTACCTATCCACGAACATGGGAGATCTTTCCATCTTGATATCTTCTTCAATTTCTTTCTTCAAGGACTTGAAGTTCCTGTTGTACAGGTCTTTCACTTGCTTGCTTAGAGTTACCCCCAGGTATTTTATATAACTTTTGGCTATTGTGAAGGGTGTTGTTTCCCTAATTTCTTTCTCAGCCCATTTATCTTTTGTGTTTAGAAGGACTTCAGATTTTTTTGAGTTAATTTTGTATCCAGTCACCTTTATGAATGAGTCTATCAGCTGTAGGAGTTCTCTGGTGGAATTTTTGGGGTCACCTCCGTATACTATCATATCGTCTGTAAATAGGGATAATTTCACTTCTTCTTTTCTCATTTGTATCTCCTCGATTTCCTTTAGTTGTCTTACTGCTCTGACTAGAACTTCAAGTACTATGTTGAAGAGGTATGGGGAGAGTGGGCATCCTTGCCTTGTCCCTGATTTTAGGGGAAATCCTTTAAGTTTCTCTCCATTTAATTTGATGTTGGCTACTGGTTAGCTGTATATAGACTTTATCGTTTCCTGGTATGGTCCTTGTATGCCCGTTCTCTCCAAGACTTAGCATGAAGGGTTGTTGGATTTTGTCAAATGCTTTTTCTGCATCTAATGAGATGATCATGTGTTTTTTTTTCTTTCAGTTTGTTTATATGGTGGATTATGTTGATTGATTTTTGTCTATTGAACCAGCCCTGCATTCCTGGGATGAAGCCCACTTGATCATGGTATATGATACTTTTGATGTGTTCTTGGATTGGGTTTGCAAGTATTTTGTTTTGTATTTTAGCATCTAAGTTCATAAGAGAAATTGGCCTGAAATCCTCTTTGTTGAGTCTTTGTGTGGTTTAGGTATCAGGGTGACTGTGGCCTCATAGAATGAGTTTGACAGTGTTCTTTCTGTTTCTATTTTGTGGAAGAGTTTGAAGAGTGTTGGTATTAGCTCTTTTTGAAGTTTGGTAGAATTCTGTGCTGAAACCATCTGGCCCTGGACTTTTTTTTGGTTCGGAGAATTTTAATGACTATTTCTATTTCCTTAGGGGTTATAGAAGCCACAGCCTTGTAAAGTGGAAAGTCTAACAGTAAAATTTGACTTTCTGACTACAAACATCTTCAGCTGGGCTTCCCTTCTGTTGATGCGGTAGTACATTACAGAGGTATTTGACTATTTTTTAATTGCCCTAATAAGTATATAATGAATAGGTAAATGTCACCACCCTTATAAATTTTCTAGTAGAGGAAAAAGGTCATTTTATTAAAATCTAGGCCTATTTCATACCTGTAGACCCTAGTATTAAACACACTATACAAACCACAGCATTTAAAGTATTGCCCTTAGCAGAATTGACTGACTTAAAACCTTTAGGTTCTTACTGATGAGTGAATTTGGTTCCTTGCCAATTGAGGTACAGAATCTAACAATCCTATCCTGCACATATCGATTGATGCCATGGGTGGAATTTCAACAGTGCCTACTGATAAAACCACAAGAGAAGTAGGGAACATCTTCAGTCCTGTTGGACATGATAGTATTTCTTGATATAGCACAGCACCTTTATGGCCAGTTTGAGTTCTGACTACTTCATCCTTTTATGTTCTCACTCCTTCTGTGGTAACATTGCTTTCATCTTGGATATTCTTTTTTTTCTCTTTTTTAATCTATTTTATGATTTATCTCAATAAAATGATTACCAAGGGGGAAGAAAGATCCTGACCCAAAACATCCAAGAAATCTAGGACAATATGAAAAGACCAAACCTAAGAATAAGAGAAATAGAAGTAGGAGAAGATTCCCAGCTCAAATGCTCAGAAAATGTTTTTAACAAAATCATAGAAGAAAATTTTTCTTACCTGATGATGATGTCTATAAAGACACAAGAAGCTCACCAAACACCAAATAAATGGGACCAGAAAGGAAGTTCCCTTCACCACATAATAATCAAGACACTATATATTCAGAATACAGAAAGATATAAAGGCAGATCTATTAGAATTACACCTGGCTTCTCAACAAGACTCTAAAAACCAGAAAGCCTCTACAGATGTCCTACAAACTCTAAGATACCACAGATTCCAGTCAAGACTACTGTACCCAGCAAAACTTTTAATCACCATAGAAGGAGAAAACAATATGGGTGGATCTAGAAACAAAATCATCCTGAGTGAGGTAACCCAGACCCAGAAAGACGTAGTGTGTACTCACTTATAAGTGGGTATTAACTGTAAAGTAAAGGATAATCATGCAACAATCCACAAACCCAGAGGTCAAATAACAAAGAGGGCTCAAGAAAGGGGACACATGAATCTCCCTGGGAAGGGGAAATAGAACAGATATCACATGGGAACTTGGGGCTGATGGGGATGGAAACAGGAGGGATCAGGTGGGGAGAGGGTGGAAGGAGAAAATACTTGGAGAGAACATTAGAACTGGGTGGCATTTCAGGGGCAAGGTACAATCCTAGTGCAATGGAAACCCCCAGGAATTTATGAGGGTAACCCTACCCAAGACTCCTAATAATGGAGGGTACAGAGCCTGAACTGGCCATCTCACATCACCAGGCAAGACTTCCAGTGGAGGGACTGGGACTCCAACTTAGCCACAAAACCTTCGACCTACAATTTGTCCTGCCTGCAAAATGTGTTGGTGTGAAGGTGGAACAAAAATTGTGGGAGTATCCATTATCTATAATATAATCTACAGTATTCTTTCTACCCGAAGTCTTTTCCTTGGTGAACTCATGTAATTTCTAATGCTTCCAATTCAGTTTATGTATCAACACCTTTGGACTTCAGAGTAATGCTTGAATGAGTTATGATTCTTGGGGCTGTAGGGATAAAAGAAATGTTTCACAGTCAGGAAGGATTTGAATTTTAGGGGGTCAAATATGGAATCTTATGAGCTGAATATTTTAGTATACTCCAAATTCTTACACTGAAACACGATTCCCTCAGTATGATGGTATGAGTATTTGGAGGGTTTTTGAGATTAACTTCGGATTAGATAAACTCTTATGAATGGGCCTAGAATCTTTGCAAGTATCACAACAGAATTTGTTTCTCTTTCTTGCTCTCTGCCATGTGAAGATACACCAAGAAGTCAATAGTCTGCACTTTGGAAGAAGGCTCTCACCAGAATTCAAGCAGGTTGGCACCCAAATCTATGACTTCTACTCTCTAGAATTATGAGAAATAATTTTTGTTCTTAACAAGCTATCCAGTTTGTAGTAATTTTTTTATAACAACCTTAACTGACTATAATACTCTATGTATGATTTCTCTATCACTAGATAAGGTACTCTGTCTTTCATTCTAAGTGCAAGTATAGATCCAGAAAAGAGTAGATAAATATATACACATTTGTAGAACAAAACAAAAATCAGTAAAGCTAGGTGCACGAAAATTATTTAAATCCCAATCCCTATGCAAGTAAAGAAATGGAATTACAAAACATGAGGGGAGTTGTTTTGTTTTTCTTTTTCTTTATTTTCTTTTTCCTCTTCCTCTTCTTCCTCCTCTTCTTCCTCCTCCTCCTCCTCCTCTTCCTCCTCCTCCTCCTCCTCCTCTTCCTCCTCATTGGAAGTCCAGCAAGAAGGTGTATTCATATTTCTCACAAAAGCTCTCAGGGAATAAAGGTGGAGAGGAGTTTGGAATGCCTCACCAAGTTATTTTCTTCCGGTCTTGGGACTTGGTTGAATGAATTCAGCAGCCCTCAGCCACATTTTAATGGCACACGGCCACATCTGGCTTTTCTGAGCTCACACAGCTGTTCTGTCAAATCGCTGGGGGTTTATGTCCCCTTCTCTTCTAGAAAATTGCACTGCCTATTGGCAATTAGCCCTAATGAAGCAGCAGGAGTTTCCTGAGGGGAATGCATTGCTGACAAGCATAATTACAATTAGCAGCTGTGGGGCCTCCTGATCTGCAAAAGTAACCCATTCACCTGTCAGAATGTGCAGCAGGACAGCTAAAGCTGCACCTAGCAGCCATTCCAACACTCTGAAGCAGGCCACAATGCAATAAAAACAGGACACTGGCATTTAGAAGCCGATTGAGAACATTTACTTCAAATGATTAAATTTCTATGAGTCAGCTGCATGGGCTGTGCAGCCACAGCAAATCAAAATTCACATCTTTTATTTGAGTGTGATCATTGTTGTTCTTGCATCTCTAATGGTGTTTGCATATACTTGGAAGGAGTGGGTATTCCAACAGAGATAAGGGGGATCTAATTATATTTTTGTGGAAGGAGAATGGGAAATGAGCTACTATTTAGTAACTAATAATTGATGGATTAAAACAATTCAGTGTAAGATATCTTCATGTTCTATAATGAGGAATGAGGAATGGTTTATAAGGACTGCCTTTTACTTAGATAATAGATAGATAGATAGACAGATTAGAGTGAACATTGTAGCACATTCTTTGCTACTTCTATGAGGTAAGGATGAATTTTCTTCTGTCTTCTATCTTGGCCAGCCTTAATGACTAGCATGTCAAGAAAGAATATGGGTAGTGGCTATGCCAGTTGGGATGTAATTTTAAACATATTTTTCCTTTTATTGAAAACAGATTATTTTTTCATATAGTATATCCTGATCATAGTTTCCCTTCCTTTCTATTTCCTTCCTCATTTTCCCTCTCCTCTGGATCTACTCCCTTTCTATTTCTCATTAAAAGAGAACAGGCTTCTATGAGATAACAACCAAATATGACAAAATAAAATCTAATAAGATGAAATAAAACTATCATATCAAAGTTGGATACAGAAACCCAACAGGAGGAAAAGAGCCCCAAGAGCAGGCACAAGAGTCAGGGTCCCATTCATTCTCATAATCAGGAGTCTCATAAAAATACTAAGCTAATAACTATAATATATACAGAGAGTACCTTGTGCATACCACTGCAGGCCCTGTGATTGCTGTTTCAGTCTCTGTGAGCTCATATGCCTGGTGTCCTCCATCCCCTCTGGTTCTCACATTCTTTCCACTTCCTCTTCCATGGAATTCCCTGAGCTCTTAGGGAAGATATCTGATGGAGCCCTCCAATATATATATTAAAAGAGATTAACAGCTTTTTAAAAATTTATTTGTTTATTTTACATTCCAATTGCAATCCCCTCCCTCCCCTTCTTCCAGTCCCACCCTCTCACCCACTTCAACTGTACCCACCCCCATCTGTTACCAGCCCACTCTGGCACATCAAATTGCATAAGGACTAAGTACCTCCTCTTCTACTGAGGCAAGACAAGTCAGGTCTTCTAGCAAAATGGGAACCAGAGGGAGGCAACAGAGAACAAGTCTGAGATAGTCCCCCCCCCCACAATCGTTAGGAGATCCACTTGAGCCCATCAGCTTCATATGGGCCTAGGACCAGTCCATGCAAGTTCTTTGGTTAGTGATTTAGTCTCTATGAGCCCCACTCTGTCCAAGTTTATTGACTATGTAGGTCTTCTTGTGGTGTCCTTGACTCCTACAGCTCCCTCGAACCTTCCCCTAACTCTTCCACAGGACTGCCTGAGTTTCACCTGATGTTTGGCTGTGGGCCTCTGCATCTGTTTCCATTATCTGCTGGATAAACTGTCTCAGATGGCAGTTATGCTAGGTTCCTGTCCAGTACCCTCTCTCCACCCAATTCTGATTCTATTTTATTTACCCTACTTAGAGTGATTCAAGCATCATTCCTCCAATTCACTACAGAGGAACATCTAATGGCTGAGAAGCACTTAAATAAATGCTCAGCGTCCTTAGTCATAAGGGAAATGCAAATCAAAACCACTATGCGATTCCATCTTACACCCATCAGAATGGCTAAGATCAAAAACTCAAGTGACTTCACATGCTGGCGAGGATGTGAAGAAAGGGGAGCACACTCCATTGTTGGTGAGAGTGCCAACTTGTACAACCACTTTGGAAATCATCTGGAACTTTCTCAGAAAATTGGGAATAGTTCTACCTCAAGACCCAGCTATTCCACTCCTGGACATACACCCAAAAGATGTGTCACCAAACTACAAGGAAATTTACTCAACTATGTTCATAGCAGCTTTATTCATAATAGCCAGAAACTGGAAACTACCTAGATGTCCCTTAACTGAGAATCGGATAAAGAAATTGTGGTACATTTACACAATGGAATACTACAAGAAACCTTTGACAGATAGTCAGATTTTAGCCATATAGTACAGGATAACTATACTACAACCAATGCACCAAAGGGAACATGAACATAGACTTTTTTCCTGTCAATGAGACACTTTGCCCTAGTGGTGCTGCCTTGTAGACCCCCAGTGTATGAGGAGGCTCTTGGCCCTCATATGACTGCTGAACTGGAGCGGGGGACTGTTATGTAGGGACATTCCACTCCAGATGAGTGTGATGGAAGGGACGGGGGTAGAGGTTGGGAGGGCGGGACTGGGAGGGGTGGAAAGAGGACACTGTGATGGAGATGTAACCTGAAGTAAATAAATAAATATTAAAAAATGCCAAGACCAATACAAGTGAATGAAGGGTCTGATATTCTTCCTACACATGCAACTAGGTCTTCATCCACCATATTGCAAGGAGAAAATAGTGATAACCTTAAGCTTAGTAGGAATTTATAAGACACAGTTGGAAGTACTAAAGAAAAGCATATGAAAAGTTAATATGTACCCACTTTCATTAACTGATTACATTAGTTTAAGTGTATCTTAGTTAATAATAACATAAAAATATAGTGAGTATCAAGACATTAAAAGCTGAGCATTCAAAACATGTAGCCAAACTTCTACAATTCGTAACAGAAGGGTCTTTGTTTACTCATGAACAAAGCAAAAGTATTTTATTTTTTAGCTTCTTTCTTTTACAATGTCTGATTTTGCTGGCTGGGTGGTACATGGCTTTAATTCCAGCACTCAGGAGGCAGAGTTTTACTGAGTTCAAGGTCAACTTGATATATATAGCAAGTTCCAGGCCAGTCAGTGATACAGAGTGAGACCCTGTTTCAAAAAGAATTTAAAAACACATGGGCTTAAGAGATGGTTTAGTGCTTAAGAACACTGACTGCTCTTCCAGAGGACCTAGGTTCAGTTCCCAGCAGCCTCATGGCAGCTCTCAATTTTCTGTAACTCCCATTCCAGGGGACCCAAAGCTACCTTCGAGTCTTTATGGGTAATGTAAATACATGGTTTATAGACAATCCATGCAGGAAAAACACCAATACACATACAATAAAAGTAAATAAATACTTTAAAATGTTTAAAATTAAAAATATAAAAAAACAAATGTTTGATTTTGTGCTTTATAATTTATGTTTATTAGTTGAGTAGGTATATATAGAATTTTATACATATCCTTATAGACACACACACACACACACACACACACACACACACACACACATTTTATAATTACATTTGAGAGCTAGGACTCAGCAGGTAAAGGTGCTTTCCACCAAGCTGACAACCTGAGTTTGGTACTGTAATCCATATGATGTAAGAGAGGATTGACATCCAAAAGTTGTTCTTTATCTCCACACTGATGCCATGGCATGTGCTCCTGCTCTGCCCCTATCAAAATAAAAAAATGTGAACTAACTTTTTAAAAGTATACACACAGAATAATATATTTCATTGTGATATTTTCTAGTTTTTCACTTTCATTAAACACAATTTAATCATTAGGGATAAAGCCTAGGTCAAAATCACCATCATTTCTCCATGTTCAGGCCAAGAAACTATGACTAGACAGATCATAATCCTTAGGGGAGAACCTGCTCTACTATTCTGCTAAATGGACATAGTAATAAACCAAATTCTAATTAACTATCTTATAACCATAGATTAATGAATCTCTCAACACTTATCAGAGGAGCATCTATTTACAGTAGATAGTGACTAATTAGCATAGGTATTCACAAATGGACATGGTTGCAAAATGCTTAACCATAAATAGGATATCTGTATCACACCCCTCCTTGCAAGGGTCAGCGATCATTGCACAAGAGGGAGGGGAAACTGTGTAAGAACCAGAGGTGGAAGATGACTACAAGAAAACAGTATTATCTGGACACACTGGGGCTGCTACACATATGCACTGACAGCCGTTATAACAGCAAGCATAAGACCTGTGCAAGCTCAAGCCAGACAAAATCCCAGCATGGAGAGAGGAGATGAACATGGACTACCACCCCTAGCAAAGGAACTCTTGGCAATTAACATGTTTTCTGGGAGAGGGAAGGGGAGTTTTTTTTTTTTTTTTAAGTCTAGGCCCTGGTGAGTTCAAATGCTTCAGTGGAAAGTCCAACATCTAAGAACATGTGATCAGCACAAGTTGGACTTGATGGGATTTTTAATAAAGATAACACAAAGTTGAGTGGGTAAGAGGAGAGGAAATGTATATTGAAGGTGTGGGAGTCCATGAAGTGATCAACACAGTTTCCACAAAATTTTCAAAGAAATAATAAAAATCTACTTATAAATGTGCTGTGGACCAAAGGCTATAAATTGCATGCATTGAATTTGAATAACAACAGGCACATCTATGGGACTAATATTCATCTTCAGCAAAAGGACATTGCCACTACTTTACATGGCCCTTGGATTCTGTCCAAACACTCAGGTCAAACTGTCCTGGATTTGCTATTGATACTGTGTATGAGCTTCATAAGGTTGACTGTTTACTGACATGTGAATGTATTGCTAAGCATTTAGGTTTTTGTAATAAAAATGTGAGAAGATTGTATTCATACTGTATACATTCTTGGAAGACTTGACCTTCTCGCTGAACTTTGTTTCTTTTTTATTGTTGACATATAATAATGTCACATATTTATGAGGTAAAGTCTATTTTGATATATGTATGTATTGTGCAGTAATATCAAGGTATCACCTCAAAAATTTTGTTGTTTTTCTGAAATGATGTCTTTCTGTGTACCAAGGCTGTCCTTGAAATCATGATCTTCCTGCTCCTGCTTCCAGAGCGCTGAGATTATAGGCATGCACTACCACATTTGAATGACCTTGTACATTTTTCATTTGTTTGTAGTAGAACACTCAAAATTGTCTCTTCTAGCTGTTTTGAAAAATCCAATACATTATGCTAACTATATACGAGGTGCTCATGTTGCTCTCATAGAACAGGGTGGCTATCCAGGGACAGTTGGCAGGGGAGGCTACAATTTGGAAATGTTGAACAAAGGATACAAAGTTACATTCAAGTAGTAGGATTAAGTTCAGGTCCCCTTTTGTATTTTACCCTTTTTTCAGGTTGATGTCTGGGGCAGTAATTTGTTCGTTTGCACTGCTTTATAACATTCTGTTGTGTGACTGTGTCTTTGAAATTCATTTTTTATTTTATTTTATGTTTTTTAGCAGTTATGGTGAGTTATTTGCTTTCAAGAACAAGGCTGCTGTAAGCATTCCTTTTTGTTTCCTAAAAAATATACAAGAAGTTTCCAAGTGTATATTCTTAGAGATTAAATTACTGGGATACAGATCTATGCAGATTAACCTTCCTTTTCTAAAATCAATGAACTTCTGCAAACTGGGCACAGACACATACATTGCTTTTAGTTCTTGTCAATCCTTGCTACTATTGTCTGACCTTGGAATTTTGCTGATGTGATGTGTACAAAATAGTAATTTTGTATTAAAGTTGCATCTACCTCGATGGTAATAAGGCTTAGTAACTTTTTGGAGGTTTGTGGTCATTTTCAAAATCTCCTCTTTGCTAAAATGTAGAAATCCCTTTGTCAATAGCACAGTCTCTTAAATTTCATACCACTAAACATGTGACATTATTTTTGTTTCCTAATATATATGCAAGAAGTTCTCAAGTGTTTGTTCTAGGAGATCGAAGGACTAGGAAACAGGTATGTGCTCATCTTTAATTTCAGTACAAAAAGTAATTCAAAAGAGGCTGTGATTTGAAAGAGAGCAGGGAGGAGTATATAGGAGGGTTTAGAGGGAAGACAAGGAAGAGGGAAATGATGCAATTCTATTATAATCACAAAAAGAAAGGAAATAATTTAAATAATTTTTAAAAGAATTCTTGTACCGGATGCAATAATTCCTTAAAAATTATTTAAATCATCTTTCTTTGAAAAGGAGAGGAGGGAAAGGCAGGAGAGGGTGGGAGGGTGAATCTGGATGGGGAGGAGGGAGGAGGCTGTGATCAATATTTAACTTGAATAAATAAATTAATTAATTAAAAATATTAAAAAATTTATTGTATGTGGGCTGGAAAGCTGCCCACAGGTAAAGTGCTTGCTGTCAAATCTAACAACCTGAGTTTGATTATCTGGGATATACATGGTGACAGGAAAGAACTGACTCCTGTAAGTTGAACTTTGACCTTCAAATGGAAGGGTGCCTTAACATGTGTATGTGAGCATCAGTGCACACATGTACACACACACACACACACACACACACACACACGCAAACACATGCACACACACAAAATAAATAAATAATCACTTTATCTAACTTTTTCTGAAGCATAAAAATTTCTATCGATTTTTAAAAATTTTCTAAGTTTGTGCTCAGTGATCTTGCCAGCCTATCTTATTACTTGGAATGTTTTACCTATACAATTTCATATAAATGCAAAACAAAGTATTTGCTCTTCCATGTCGTTCTAAAGACTTTTTCTGGTCTTACTGCTATGACGGGTCTTCTAAAATAATTCTGCCTAGGGCTGGGGAAGCTGAGTAATGGTGTGGAAACAACAAGCCTACAAACCTCACTAGCATACAATATAAAAACTTACTTCTCATTTGTGATTATCCATATTGGATTGGCTATAATGTTATAATCTGCAGGTCACTTTAACTCCAGAATCAGAGCTGAAGAGATTTTCCCTTAATACAGCTTTTCCTGAGGGCAATGCATGCCAGAATCACATTATGACTCTTAAACACTCCTTCACATGCAAGGCATATCAATGCCAATCAGTATCACTAACCATCAATAGAGCTGGATTAGAGAGTCATAAATAGGAAGTAGCAGCAAATATGTTGAACAACACAATCAAAATAAAAAACACACTCCAATATTTGGTAACAAAAATGTGTGCATCTTGAGGACCATGACTTAGAGGACCAAGTCTGACTTATTTGGATACTCCATCTTTCTTCTATTATTTGTTTTCTCCTGGCTACATCCCTTTTGTACACAAATATGAACCTGCTTTCCTATTAGTAATCATCAGATTTCCCAAGACATTTTCATCCTCCATTTCTAGTAATATCTATGCTCTATTTTCTTGCAAGTAGAATCTTCCTTTATAGCCTGGTGGAGAAATGATTCCTTCATATATCCTTCACTAAATAAGTCCAGCTTTCCTAATTGAAATCCTTAGAGTATATCTTTTCATACCACCAGACTGTTGATTGCGGTTCTGTGCATATAATCTATTTTCTGTTGCAGATTGTAAGGCTGGTCATGGTGGCATACAACTGTAATATAAACACCTGGGAGGCTGAGGCAGGAGGATTAGCAATTCCAACTCATCCTTGGCTAAATAGTGACTTTGAGGCCAACCTGGGATACATGAAATCCTATCTCACAAAAGTAAAACAAGGAAGACTGGGATATGGAGGTGGATGAAGAAGAAGAAAAGAAAAAACTAAATGAAAAAATACACAGAATCTCCTGCAAAATACCTTAAAGATACACTTGCTTTATTATTTAAGGATATTCATTTCCAAGTATATGGAGAATGCAAACTAAATGAGAATAAAGAGAAACAATGGATTTTTGAGATATGTAAGCCATAAATATAAGTAGAACAGATATGCTGAATGGAATGAATTTTGACTGCAAGAAGTGATAGAGAAGGACCATATCAGATCAAATGTTCATGATAATTGCTGATTGTTTTATATTAGCTACACATTAGAAACTCCCTGTCTGGTTACACATGTCCTATTTGAGACATAAATAATACTGGTGGCTGTTCAGCAGATTATTGACAAACCACAGGTATGGCCAACCATACTGGTCCCTATGTGTTACCAAACTTTTAAAAATTATTTATTTATTTATTAACAATATTCATTTATAACAAATACCAACAATTTCTCAACTATTAATCCTACAAATTCCTACAATCACTTTAACCTAACCACTAATCCTATTGACAATTATATTCCTAACCTGTTAGAAGGATACAGTCTCTGGGGCAGGTCCTCAGTCATCAGGAACATAGTTTCTGTAGTAGACCCTTTAAAGCACTTAGCAGTCCTTTTTCTGGAATATCTCACATGCAGGTTTGTCAGGGTAAATTGGTTATTGCAGTCTCACCTTAAATAAGGCTTAAAGCTTTCTTCTCTCTGGGAGACACCAGTCCCTTCGCATCAGCAACTCTGCCGCTCTGCCTCAGAGTCCTTAAAGCCAGCCACAGTTTCCTTTAGGCCACTGTTCGGACAGGTCAAACCCCTCTAGGCAAAAGCTGAGCCACGGGGTTTAGTCCTTGGCCTTTTGGTGTCTTGCTGAGGCTTTCTTTGCTCACCACCTTCTTTCTGCCTCAGGGAGATCTGGCCATCAAATGATGGCCAGGACTTTTTCAGCAGGACTCTCGGAGCTCTCTAGCAACAGGGGCTGCTTCTTTATGGGGCTCCATGCACTGTCCTTAAACAGGAGGAACTCTGTTTCAGTTTAATTTGGGCTCCGCCCACTTAGCAGCTGAAAACAATGCCAGGCCAGATACTTTGTTTCTTAAGTCCATTAAGTGTTTCCTGTTTTCCTGACTTCAACCTTGTTTTTTCAGTCCATTAAGTCTTTCCTGTTTTTCCTGACTTCTACCTTGTTTTTCCACAAGCTGGTAAGCTAATCGCTCACAGCCAAGTTGATCTTCATGCTTTGAATTAAGAGACTGTATCAGATACCCATAGATATTTTCTAAATCTAATTTAATTATTCTAACTCCCTACACCTATGTCTCTCTGATAGAGCAAAAATTATGTTGTTTGTAAGTGCCATTAACTTATTCATTCTCTTTGTTCTCCCTGATCTTTCTAACTACATCTCTAGCAGGCTGTGTAAACCTTGTGGAATCCATGATTAATAGAGTATTCTCTCTCCTTTCCTTTTACATCTTCTGCCAAATGTGTTATCCCAGCCTATTTCTTTCACTTTGGTTTTTACCACATATTTTAAATTAACTAGAATTTTATGATTTGAAAATCATAATTTGGTCTGTGAGCCTTTCTGTTTCTTATTCCTTGGGAAAACTTGCCTGATGATGTTATCCTTAGACTCCCTTTCATCAAGATAATTTTCTACCCCAACAGTCCCTATAACTGTAGGTGTTCAATCAATACTAATCTCTTTCTTTCACTCAGCTCTCTGATGGAAATAATGATTTTTTTAAAAACATTTCTAATGTCATTGCCAAGGTCCTCTCTAGAAACCAAAGTTGAGCACATGATAAATAAGTACCAATGGACTTGTTCCATTTATCAATTAGACATGATGTGAGGATAATGACATTATTTACTGGTTTTATTGAATCACATGATGTTTTATAGGTATATGTACAGTTGGGGTTTATAGTGTGTGTGAGTGTGTGTGTATCTGTATGTGCATATGCATGTGTTCATTTGTTTGTTTTATACAATAGATACTACAGTTTCCTAAATGGTAAGCAAATGCACTATTAATGATTTATACCTTCAAGTCTCTTTTTTTGCATTTTACTTTGAGACAGGATTTCATTACATTACCTAGGCTGACCTTGAACTCTTTATGTAGCCTAGAAAGGCCTTAGGCAATCCTATTACATAAGTCTCTACAGTAGTGGGCATTTCTAGCTTGTGCTAGTAGGTCCAGTAGGTCAAGTTCTTAATGAACTGAATTTTGGAAATATAACTTTACTCTCTTTGTGTATAATATTTCAAACAACTACCAACTGGAGTATTTGTAAGAGTGTGCAATCATAAAAATGGTCATACAGGGGAGTGTGCTTGGTAAATTCTGAGGTGGTGTGAGGGATTAGAGGTTCAAAAGGGAAGGAACAAGCACTTATTTTTGCTATGGTTCTGTGGTATGACTACCTGGAACTGTGCCAGAGTATTTGTATCACCGAAGAATCAAATTCATTGTGAAAATGTCTCTTAAACTAAATCAGTGGAAGATCTTGTTAAAGTAAGTCATTCTCAGTAGTGCCCTCCAAGTTTTGATTCAGTAGGAGTAAAGAATCTTCTTTCATCCAGGGCCTAGGCTGCTGGTGGTCTCTGCCAAACGTTGAAAATGACCATATTATGACAACTCTGTGAAGTAGGTATGATTGCACAAATGAGAAAATAGATATTTAAAATACATTTTTCAACTTTATACCATTAGAAAAATCCCAGGAATTACACAAGAATCCACATTTCTTGAATTCTAGAGACAAGAAATCTGTGGGTTGACAAAGACAAATACACAGTTTGTAAGTGCACCACAATGCTCTTGAAAAAAATATAATCTATACAACTTTATTGGATCTAGTTCATGCTCTTGTGTGTTTTTTATCATCTTCTCTCCTCCATACACAGACTTAATGGTCATATGAGCTAATGTAGATCTTTCATCTTTAACTTTGTCTTGACTTTCAACAATTCTATGAACAAATTGTTTGCTATACTTTCTACCTGTCCTCAAATACCCATACTCTATTCTCCATGAAGGATAGTTCAATGGGAATACAATGAAACTTTAGTTCAACATAAAAATCATGAATCAACTTGACAAATGTTTTTTTTATCATCCATATGAAGTGGTTGTTGGTCACTTGCTGCTCAAGTTCAATATGGTTAACAAAAATCATACTAAATGGCATTGATACAGAATATAGTTATCAATAATATAGGTGTCGACTGTTACTTATATTGATTTCTCTAGTTTTGAAACTGCTTAAATATCTATATCTTTTATTATTAGTAGTAGTATTAGTATGAATATTATTGTATACAATACCCTACCACAGTTTTCCCTTCCTACACCCCCCCCCCAGCCTCCCTTACCTACCCTTTCCCTCAGATACACTCTTTTGCAGATTCCCTTCAGAAAAGATCAGGCTTCACAGGGATATCAACTGAACATGATGTAACAAGATACAATAAAACTAAGCACAAACTCTCATATCAGTGCTGGGCAAGGAGGAAAAGGGTCCCAAGAGCATGCAAAAGAGTCAGAGATAGTCCCTGCTCCCACTTTTAGGAGACCCACAAAAACACCAAGCAAGCTAACAAGCATAACATATATGCAGAGGACCTAGTACAGACCCATGTAGGATCCATGATTGCTGCTTCCATCTCTGTAAACCCCTGTGAGCTCTGCTTAGTTGATTCTGTGGGCCGTGCTCACCTGGTGTCCTCTATTTCTCTGGTTCTTACAATTCTGCCTCCCCCTCTTCTGCAGGATTCCTCCAGCTCTGAGGGGAAGGACCACATGGAGATTTCCAATTTGAGCTCTCTTTCTCTCTCTCTCTGACTAATGTTTGGCTATGAGTCTCTGAGTCAGTCCTCATCAGGTGTCAGAGGAATCCTCTCAGATGACAATAGATCTAGACACTGATCTATACATGTAGCAGAATATCATTAGTAACCATTTTACTAATTTTTTTCTATGCTAGGTCTCTGGGCTAGCTAACCTCTGGTTCCTGGTCATCCAAGCAGTGTTGAGCATGGCCTCCCTCTAATGACTTAGGCCTCAAGTTAGACCAGTCTTTGGCTACTCACACAAGTTCTGTGCCTCCATTGTTCTCTCCCATCTTGCAGGCAAGATAGATTGTAGGTCAAAGGTTTTGTGGTTGGGTTGGTGTCTCAGTCCCTCCACTAGAAGCCTTGCCTGGTTACAAATGGCTCAGTCATTAAAGGCTTGGCTCACAACCAAAAAGAATATGTGTATTCTTTTTTAACATTTATTTATTTATTCAAGTTACATCTCAATCATAATCCCCTCTCTCTTCCCCCTCCACCTCATATCTCCTTTTTTAAATTTAAAGTGTTAATTTTGGGTATTAGCCCTCTGTCAGATATGGGGTTGGTGAAGATCTTCTCCCAATCTGTAGGCTGCCTTTTTGTTCGAATGACAGTGTCTTTTGCCTTGCAGAAGCTTTTCAGTTTCATGAGGTCCCATTTATTGATTGTTGGTCTTAGAGCCTGAGCTGTTGGTGTTCTATTCACGAAGTTGTCACCTGTGCTGATAAGTTCCCGAGTTTTACCCACTTTCTCTTCTAATTGATTTAATTTAAAGTTATCCCCCCCCCCAAACAGCTTCCTCTTTTGGTCCAATAAAAGGTTCTTTTTCTTATAGCAATAAATGCAATACAAAACAATAAGAACAATTAGGCCACAATTATAAAAATTATAAAGTATAGCATACATTCCCAATGTCCAGTCCATACATATTTGGAAACATATTAATATTCTATCATCTATCTTTTTATAAGTTATTATTATTATTATTATTATTATTATTATTATTATTATTATTTTAGGTTTTTTGAGACAGGGTTTCTCTGTGTATCCTTGACTGTCCTGGATTCACTTTGTGGACCAGGATGGCCTTGAACTCACAGATATCCACCTGCCTCTGCCTCCTGAGTGCTGGGATTAAAGGTGTGTGCCACCACATCCGGCAATTACAGACAGCTATAAACTGCCATGTGGGTGCTGGGATTTGAACCCGGGTCCTTTGGAAGAGCAGTCAGTGCTCTTAACTGGTGAGCCATCTCTCCACCCCCTATCTGTCTATCTTGATGAGTTCAAAGTTTTATACCTAACTCAGTTTCCATTCTAACTTGCTTTACCAACTTAAAAGCATCTTCTTAGAGTTAGACATCCTTTTAACTCCTAAACAACTTAAAATTTAATTGTCAGACTATAACTATCTAGTCTTCAACCATATCAGAGACCTGAGAAGGATAAATATATCTAAATAAACAGGAAGTGCAGAGCCAGCAGCTTCCAAAACTAAGAAATGACAGACAACTGGCCGCCTGGACAGTCCCCAATTTCTCTCAATACATTGGAGAGATGTATTTGTCATTCGAAGAAAATATCTTCAGCCTTTTGACCCAGTTTCTCTGACAGACATTAATTATGAAGGACTTGCCTACCTTGTCTTGGCAGAGCTAGGCTGTTGACTTACCTGCTTCCAAGTTTTGTCCTTTTGGGACAGCATTCTGTCTACAGTTGAAGCAAGGGATTTCTCTTGCCCAGTAACAAGTTACCACTAATACAACCAAGTCTAAATGGAGATTCTTCGATGCTCATCACCTACGTGGAGCAGAATTGGGGGTGCTCCCATGAGCTGACATGTGTCAATATCAAAAAATCTTAAGTTAAGAGAACATCTTTGAATGCCATATTCTACAGATCTCTTGAGGTTTTTAAAGACCACCTATCTATCTCCATATATTTGGATAAGCAAATGTTGCTTGTCTCTTAGCAACTTGATTTCTGATTAACTTAGAAAACATGTGTGATACACTGCACTAGTACCTAACAAAATGGCATGTTTGAATGACTATTAGTTGGTATTTCTTGATTATCCTAAACAGTTTGTGACAGTTGCTATCTATAAACCAAAATGTCACATTGCATTTTTAAGCATTACATAGGTACAATACCTTAAAAAGAGTTAACATTAGTTTTGAATCAATATACAAATATCAACATCAATGTAGCCAAATATAATCTTAATTTTGCATCAATATACAAAGATATAAAATCATATTCAATGATCTATCTCTTTTTCTTTATCATTACTCTACCATATCTATATCTCCTTTTTTTTTCTTTTCAACTCTTCCCCCCCTACATAAGAAAAAAAGAGGGATACAGAAAAGAAAAAGAGAGAAATCCCTGGGTCTCAAAACTACTTGAAAATCTTTAAGACTCCAGTTACAAATAAATTCTTGAATTTGTAGATGGAAGAAGAAACTTTGTTGCCTCTTTAAAAAACATTTATTTATTTATTCAAGTTAGACCTCAGTCACAGCCCCCTACTTCCTCCCCTCCTGGTCCCATCCTCCCACCCTCTACACTTTCTTCCTCCTGTCCTTCTCCTTAGGTGAGGGGGCCCCCATATATGAGCCCCTCCTTCAGTTAATCAGTTCCTGAGGGCTAAGAGCTTCCTCTTTCTCTGGGGCCCGACATGGCAGCTCAGCTAGGGTAGTGTCCCATTAACAGGTAATAAAGTCCATGTCTGAAACTGCTCCTGAACTTGCTAGGGGATCTATATGAAGACCAAGTTGTCTGTTATCTATATTTGTATGGTGAGGGTCTAGATCTAGTCTAAGATTTTTTATTCTTATCTATCTATCTATTTATTTATTTATTTATTTTTGGTTAGCATTTCAGTCACTGTAAGCAGAGGGCTAATATCCAAATTTTACAAAAAACTCAAGAAATTAAACACCATGAAAGCAAGTAATCCAATCAAAAAATGGGGTATAGAGATAAACCAAGAATTCATAAAAGAGGAATCTCTGATGGCTGAGAGGCACTTGAAGAAATGCTCAACATCCTCAGTCATAAGGGAAATGCGACTCAAAATGACTCTGTGATTTCATCTCACACCTGTCAGAGTGGGTAAGAACAAAAACTCAAATGATACCACATGCAGGCGAGGATGTGGAGAAAGAGGAACACTTTTCCATTGCTGGTGGAAGTGCAAACTTTTACAACCACTTTGGAAATAATTTTGATGATTTTTCAGAAAACTGGGAATAATTCTACCTCAAGACCCAGCCATATCACTCCTGAGCATATATCCAAAAGATTCTTTGTTGACATTTTTGAATACAGTCTAGGTACTTGGCAAATATTTGCTAAATAAATGAAATGAAACAAGTGAAAAATAGGTCTCAAGTTTATAAAACTACCTTCTTTTCAATGGTTTCCTTGACACAGTTTTCAACCTCAAATCTTTCTATAGAAGTGTCTTTCAAAGTTCAAGTTTTCATTTCTCTATAGTGGCTAGGAATCAAACCTAGGGCCTCAGGTGTGATATCTAACTGGTCTGCTCCTGTGCTCTATCCCAGAACCAGGATTTCATTTCTGATATTAGGTTTTAGAGAACTCTCATCACAAACTATGGTTATCAAAAATGCTATCTTAATTTTTCTTCAAATTATGATTAGGGTTTAAACTTATTTAATCCCTTAGAGTAGATATTATTCCCATGCATAAAATGAGAAAAGTTTAACTGAGTAAACTGCTATATTTTACACACACACACACACACACACACACACACACACACCATGATACTAAAGACAGATGCAAAAGCATTAGGTGATTCTAGAATGGATTTCTTTTTACTATTCAGCTTAAAAGATATGGAGAGAAGTGATTTTGTAACATGAGTTGTTCAATAATAAAAATATCATATCCCTTATTAGTTTCCTAAGTATTACGGTCATATAGTAAATATTCTTTTTGTTACACTATGCATACCCAATATTTTAATGTTAAAGTGTCCACCAAAGTTTATAATCTTTAATGCAATGATGTTAAATGATGGGGCCTTCAAGAGGTGATTAGACCATGAGTGCTCAACATTTATGAATAGATTAATGTCATTATTGCAAGAGGAAGTTCATTATAGAGGGAGGGCTTCCTTATTAAAAAAAGAGCTTGGTGCTTGCCTCTTCCACCCATCTAATACACATGTGCCCTTGCTCTCTTTTGCACAGCAGGCTTCCAATATGAGGTGACATAGCAAGAAGATTCACTTTAGATATCAGCTTTGGGTCTTGAACTTCTCAACATCCTCAGGGTGAGAAATTTTTATTCATTATTAATTACACGATCTGTAATATTCTGTTTTAGCAGCACAAAACAAATTAAGAAACTGGCCAAGTTAATCATGCTGTATTACCACATGGCTATCTAATCAACTAAATAGCAGGCCTCATAAAGCTGGAGTTCTAGAATCAGTTCCAGAGCATTCTAGGGGCTGGAGGTTATAGCTAAAACTTCTATCTGGAGCATCTCAACATAGGCGTAGAATTGAAAGAGGTGACCTAGGCCTTTTCCTTGGATTACATGTTGCCTACATTTAGGCTGGGATGATGATTAAGTGCTTATCACAGAGATCTAGTGATAGTGATACTCCTAGTAAGAGGAGAACCAAAAGCCAAATGAAGAAATTCTTATCAAAGGAGGTATCCCCACTTTCTGTGCTCAATTTCTGAGGAGAATAGTACACACAATTTCTTATATTACATTGGGTCATATCCATTCTTTAAATTGGAATAGTATTTTGTTGAGTACAAGTTTTTACACAAGAAGTTTTTCCATTTAGCCTGTTCAACAATCCTGTGGGATGGCCCTTCTTATCCTCATTTCACATGTGAGGAACTGCCCAGAGATATATTAACCAAGTGTCTTAACTTCTCATTGCTTTTAGATTTCAGGGACTCCTGTAAACAGAGCCTTGAGTGGAGATTCTTATTCATGTGCTTTTTTGAAGAAGTGGTGACAAGAGAAGAAGAAGGGAAACAGGATAGGCCAGGGGAGGAAAGTTAGGCAAGGATGTGGTCTAGGCTTCAAGCTGACTTCAGCCTGATCTCAAGGATGCCTTTGAACACAAAAGTGGTACAGCAACTAATCTCTTTTGTACCTATGTGTCACTAATTTGTTAGCAGTTATTCCTGGTGGGGTAGGTGGAGGAATGGGGACATATTATCTTCATCTACTGGGAGAAGTATTTCTCATCTTCCTGAGAGCAATTTTATGGGAATGGGGGGGGGGGATACTGTGAACAGATAGCTGCCTACACTTTCAACATCTAGACAGGTCTGTCAACCAGAGGAAAAAGATCTGGGTTGAGACCAATACCATCTGCTACACAGTATTTGTGGGTGTTGGAATTGAAACTGAAGGCTTCTGTCCCTATATCACATGGAGTTTCTCCCTTCACACCTCACTAGGAGATTCATATAAGGCCCTTCAGGAAGCCCAGACTGTGATTCTGACAGGTACGGAGATAAGACCTGAAGGGTCCTCAAACCTGCTAGTATTTAAAAAAAAAAAAAACTGCCAAATTTAAGGCATTGGTAAGTTGGCTCAGCAGGTAAAGATGCTTGCCACCAAGACTAATGAGTTCAGTTCAATCTCTAGGATCCACATGGTAGAAGCAGTGAATTGACTCCTGCAAGTGATGCTCAGATCCCCACATACACACATGACCCACATACATACATACATGCACACCTGCACACACAGCACACAAAATAAATAAATACAATTTAAAAATAATATGAATAATTTCAAATTTTCCATGAGACAAAATATTCCTGGAAATGGAAGATAGTGTTAGTTGATAGTGCTATCCTATAAATATTTAAAGAGCTCTTGTGTAGAATGCCTGACTGAATTCCACAGTTTTGCCACCTTTTTCCTCCTAAATCCACTTTTAAGAAAATGATGAAACTAGTTACACTTTGCCATAAAATACCAAATAACTTTTCATGTCCATTTTCCTCTTCTGTGACCTCAGGATAATTAAGTGTCTTTTTCTCCCAAGAAGAAATGTGAAGTGTATGGAGAGGCTGCTGGCCTATTTGCTGATTTATGGGTCAAGTCTCCAGTTATTTCAGACAAAATTTGAAAGTCTCTGATTAAGAAACCCTGCTGATGCAAGGATCTTCTAGAAATATGTGCATAATGAATTATCTACAGGCAATAATTCAGATTGTCCCTGGGTGGTTTAGATCATCCAGCTTTTTTAAATTATCCATTTTCTGTATTTTTTGCAGGTCTACACAAGGTGTAATGCTATAAGAGGTTTAAACAAGTATTATTTTACTTCAGAAAATCATTTATCCACAAATTTAAGCCAATTCTCACAAGATCAGTGCATATGTATGACTCACAGGGATATTTTTTTCTGAAAACTTTGTCTCCTATGTGCTTGAGCCCTTGTCATATTTAAATTATTTTTGGGAAAGACAACCTTTTTCTTGTGAGTGCTGATAGAAAGAAACAAGACAAAAATAATCAAATTATTTCTTAGAAAAAAGTGGAAATAGCAGTCACCAAGGTCCATTTTTAGAAAGGCACATGGGCCTGACAAGGCATTAGTTAAGAGAATATGTCACCCTGAAATATGTGGGCTTATTTAACAATGGAATAAGCAGATATATAAAGAACAGAGCTTTAGTACTGAGAATACAGAGGGGCTTATTTTTCCTTCTCTCTCTCTCTCTTTTTCATTTTTCCAAGGGAATGGAGATTGTTTCCCTGTAACCCCAAAAACAGTTGTATCAATATTCAATAAAGCAGATGCCACATGCAGGCCGAAGGTTTTGCCCAGCATTTATGTTCTCTTCTGATGGGTGGGGATGACATAGGGGTGACAAGTTTAAACAGGATCTACTTTCATCCAAAAACCTGATTGTGGTCTATTTTCAAGAACTAGGTGACAAAAAATGAGGAGGAAAAACAGTCAGTTTTCTTTGCTCTTGTGGGCTGTGCCTTCCCTCTCCTGACACTGTACTTGGTAGGAGGGAGGTGGGACTTTCTTAGGGCAAAGATGATGCTGGTTCCTGCTGGGAGATCATTTCTGAGCTTGTAGCTGTTTCCCTTTGCTTTCCTTCTGTATTCTGATTCCTGTTTCCTATCTCCTCTGACTCATGGCCATACTTTCTATCTCTACCATAACATCCATCCCCCCCCCCCCTTTTTGGTGCTGAAGTTAGTTCCTTTTCCTGTTGTTGATAAACACCCTAGCAAAAGCACTTTAAGGAAGCATTGTTTTGGCTCACAATCTGATAGCACAGTCCACCATGGAGGGGAAGTCAAGGCAGGGAGAGCTTGAGGTTGCTGGTCACATCTCATTCACAGTCTGGGAGAAAGAAGAGGGCAACAAATGCTCTAATGTTTAGCTCATTTTCTCCTTTTCACACAGCCCAGGAATCTAGCCTATCACGTGCATTGAGTGGGCATGCCCATAAGCCAATTTCCCAAGTGAATCTAGATCTGATCATGTACTATCATCGTCCCACTTCTCCAGCTGAATCACTGGGCTTCAGCAATTAAGAAGCAGGTCCATCCAGTGCAAGAGGAAGCTCTTAGCTCTCATATGACTGCTGAGCTGAGAGGGGCTGATATGTAGGGACACTCCACATCAGAGGAGTGGGTTGGGTGGGAGAGGGAGGAGAGGGTGGGAGGGTGGAACCAGGAGGGGTGGAAAGAGGACACTGTGATGGAGATGTAACTTGATGTAATAAATAAACATAAAAAAAGAAGCAGGTCCATTGGATGGGGGGTATCTCAGTGGTAGAGTTCTTATCTCACCTGGTAAATACATCTTAGATTCTACCCCAGCATCTCTCCTCAAAAAAAAAAAAAAAAAAAAAGAGCTTGCTGTTCAACATGGGAAGTGAGCATCTGTGATGAAGTCCTGCTGCTGGTCATACTATGTAGGGTAGGACATGCTCTGATTTCAGAATTACACTATCCTTGCTTTGGTAACATGAGAGGGTGGGCTTCCATTTGAAACTCCTGAGGGCAAAATCAGAAATTAGTAGCTCAGGATCCCACTAAAAACACAAGCAACCCCTTTAATTGTAAAACCTAAGGATAAACCACATACCATATTTTTTGCAGACCAGAAATAGTGGACAGTAGCAATTTTGTGTGAACTTGAAACTAAATGCTATTTCTATGTAACCTTAAAGTGCATCTACAGGATATCTACCTACCTGGATAGCCAACTGCAGCACATTCCCTCAGCCAGCACAAGAAGCTGGGGCAGGGGTTGCTAGCCAATCTATCCATGTCACACGTCCCAGGTTTATTGAGCTATTATTTGCTATAATATGTGAGTATTTTTGTTATATTTCTGTCATTATCACTTATAGCCTGCCCTGTCTACTGTACCATTTGCCACTCCTCTCTCACAGTAAACCTCCTCATATCCTTTCTCATATGGAGATACTATTTCTCCCAGGTGAAGGTATCAGATTGGGAATTAGAGCAAAGCTCCATAAAGATTTTTGTTCTTCTTTTATTCCAGAGGATCATTCCTTAACCCTTTATAACTTTGAGATTTCTACACTAATTTTGAAATTGTCTCAGCTGCGCTATCTTCTAGCTTCATCAATACTCTAAGTTCACAAAAATCCTATTGTTTCTGGTCTACCCTATTCCTATAATCATCCTCTGAACCTGACTGCTTGTATAGACAACAACCATTCCTCACATTTCAAGCTGTTAATTGTCTGTTAATTTGTGCCTATCATCTGCATTCTCCTTCCTTCCTTCACCCCATGGCCACCTTCTGGATGATGTAACTTTTAGAACTCTATCACTCCTGTCATCTTATGTTCACAAAGCCTATTCTGGTTACAATCTTCTAAACATTCTCATTCTGTTCACAGTAGCTCTCACAGTTACCGGTTAAAATTAAGAGATCTTTTCTCACTTTTTCCACTAACTTCTTACAATAATATTACCTCCATTCTATTCTCTCTTTTATATTTTGTGGTCTACCTATTTCTTCCTGGGATCTATGATATCTTTTATCTATTCCTCTTCTTTCAAATCTATATACCTAAACCCTGTCCTTGGAGATATTCAACTTCCTTCTTGTTGCTTATATCAAGACAGCTGAGCAGTGCAAGTACAACCACAAACCCATGATATTTATTGCTGTTTGAGGCTACTCTTCCATGATACCTAAGGATACTTCCATATTTTTATCATTAACTTGATCCCCAATTCCCACAATGACTATTTCAAATCGTCTCTACTTATATTGTAGCTCTATTCTTGCCCCTCCAGTCTCTGCATAGGTACCTATTTCACTATTAAGAAAGATAATCAGGTGGAAGTCCCTAAAATTTCTGGCTTTCTGGTCTGAAAATATTTCTGAAGCCATCTTTCTCTTTCATTTCCTCCTGCAAACATCCCTCTCCTCTTTGTGAGAAATCTTCCATCTGTTCTTTAGTCCCTCTTCTACCACATCTAGGCTTATATACATTTTCTATCCATCCATCCATCCATCCACCCATTTTCTTTATCACTCTCCCCTCTCCCATCCCCTTTTCTCATACAGAGAAATGGGTTTTATCAAGACATTTTCATGTCAGTGTAGCTTGTTATAATTCATCTCCCTCCCACAACTGTCCTCCGTTCTGCTGCTTTCATGCCTATTGGTGGCACACTTCTACAAACTAAGCTCCCCTACCTTTTTTCCACTTTAAATTGTTTATTTGTTCTCCATTTCCACCCCCTCCACCCCCTCCCATCCCCTCCCACCCTCTACCCCCTCCCACCCTTCCCATGCCCCCTGGTGGGGTGTCTCCATGTATCAGCCCACCTCAGTTCATTAGTCACATGAGGGCTAAGAGCTTCCTCCTGCACAGGAGACATACATGGCAATTTCACTAGGATGGGGCATCCTACTGACAAGTAACCAAGTCCCTGTTCCATATGGCATATATTCACTTATAACTGGATTTTAGCCATTATAGTATATATAGGATAACCATCCTACAATCAATAGACCCAAAAGATCAGGAACAGGGACTAAGCTCCCTTGCTTTTAAACAAGTTTTTCTCATTCCATCTTCTCCTTTACTTGTTTATTCTCTTTCCTCCATTCTCTTTCATTGTTCAAGGCAAAACGTGAGGAACAAGGGATTTTCTATACTTGATTTCTTCATTTCTTACCTACAATGCACTGCTTGAACTATCAGTCTCATGCCTGTTCTCATCACACAGTTCTGACTGAAGTCACCATAATTTCAATTTTCTTTCCATGTCAAGAGTCCAGGACTTTGTGCATGTTAGTCAAGTGTTCTACCACTGACCTCCTGGACTCCCCTGTATTTGTTGTAAAATTCAATGGACTCTATAGAGCTATTTTGTTCTCTTGGTATCATCCTCTTAGTGTTGAAAATTCTCTAACCTTGATCAGCAATACAAATCATTTCAGGTTTTGTTGTTTGTTTGTTTTGTTTTGCCTTTGTGACTTCAAGACTGCTGAAGGACTTACAACAAACATGGTAATCTTTTTTCTATTACTTCATTTATTTGTTTATTTTACACTCCAATCACTATTCTCCTCCCTCCTATCTCCAACCTCCCACCCACTCCACCCCCCCCCCAGTACCAACCCACTCTGGCACATTAAATTGCATCATGACTAAGTGCCTCCTCTTTCACTGAGACAAGACAAGGCATCTCTGCTAGGAAAATGGGGTCTAGAGGGAGGCAACAGCATCCAAGGCAGAGATAGTTCCTGCTCCAATTGTTAGGGGATCCAATTGTGTAGTGGGCTTAGGACTAGTCCGTGAGTGTTCTTTAGTTGATGGTTCAGTTTCTATGAATCCCCCATGTGTCTGAGTTAATTGGCTATGTGGGTTTTCATGTGGTGTACATGACCCCTCCAGCTCCCTCATACCTTCCCCTAGCTCTTCCTTAAGACCCCCTGTTTTTAGCCTACTGTTGTTGGCTGTGGGTCTCTGCATCTGTTTCTATTATCTGCTGGATAAAATCTCGGATGCCAGTAATGTTGGGTTCCTGTCCAGTTCCCTCTCTCCATCCAAAACCAATGTCTATTTTTATTTCCCTTACTTAGAGGGATTTTATCATTGTCATTTGAGCCCTCCTTGTTACTTAGTTTCTTTGGGTCTATAGATTGTAGTATGGTTATCCTGTACTTAATGACTACTATCCACTCACTAGTGAGTGCATACCATGTGTGTCTTTCTGGGTCTACCATACCCCACTCAGGATGATCTTTTCTGGTTGCAACCATTTGCCTGCAAATTTCATGATGTTCTTGTTTCTAATAGCTGAGTAGTATTCCATAGTGCAAATGTAACATAATTTCTACATTACTCAGTTGAGGAGCATCTGGGTTGTTTCCAGTTTCTGGCTATTATGAATAAAGCTTCTATGAACATAGTTGAAGAAATGTCCTTGTGGGTTGTGACAAATCTTTTGGGTATATGTCCAGGAGTGGTATAACTGGGTCTTGAGGTAGAACTATTCCCAATTTTCTTAGAAAGCAACAGATTGATTTCCAGAGTGGTTGTGCAAGTTTCCACTCCCACATCCTTTCTCCACATCTTTGTCAACATGAGCAGTCATTTGAGTCTTTGATCTTAGCCATTCTGAAGGGTGTAAGATGGAATCTCAGTCGTTTTGATTTGCATTTCCCTTATGACTAAGAATGTTGAGCATTTCTTTAAGTGCTTCTCAGCCATCAGAGATTCCTCTATGAATTATCAGTTTAGCTCTGTGCTCCATTATTGGATTATTTGGTTTGTTGGTGTTTCATTTCTTCAGTTCTTAATATATTTTAGACATTAGCCTTCGGTCAGATGTAGGACTGGTGAAGCTCTTTTCCCAATCTCTAGGCTGCCATTTTGTTCTCTAGAGAGTGTCCTTTGCCTTACACAAGCTTTTCAGTTTCATGAGGTCCTATTTTAATTGTTGATTTTAGTGCCTGAGCTATTGGTGTTCTGTTCAGGAAGTTGTCTCCTGTGCCAATGAGTTCAAGGCTTTTCCTCACTTCCTTTTCTATTAGATTTAGTATGTCTGGTTTTATATTAAGGTCTTTGATCCACTTGGACTTAACTTTTGTGGTCTTTTAATGTCTGCAGAACATCTGTAAAGGCCTTCTGGTTTTTAGAGTCTTGTTGAGAAGTCAAGTGTAATTCTAACAGATCTGCCTTTATAATTTTCTTTCATTCTGGATATTTAGTGTCTTGATTATTATGTGGTGAGGGGAACTTCCTTTCTGGTTCCATTCTTCTACATGCAGACATCCAGTTAGATGAACACCATTTATTGAAGATGCTTTTGTCCCCATGTATGGTTTTAGAATATGTGTCAAAATCAAGTGTCTGTAGGTGTGTGGATTTATTTTTGGGCCTTGATTTGATTTCATTGGTCAATCTGTCTGTTTTTATGCCAATACCATGTGGTTTTTATTACTATTGCTTTGTAGTACAGTTTGGAGTCAGGGATGGTGATGCCTCCATAGGTTCTTTTACTGTACAGGACTGTTTTCGATATCAATTTTTATTTTTCCATGTGAAGTTGAGAATTGTTCTTTCAAGGTCTGTAAAGAATTGTGTCAGGATTTTGATAGGAATTGAGTTAAATTTGCAGATTGCTTTTGGTAAGATGGTCATTTTTATTATGTTAATCCTACCGATCCATGAGCTTGGGAGTTCTTTCCATCTTCTTATATCTTCTTTAATGTCTTTCTTCAGAGACTTGAAGTTCTTGTCAAACAGGTCTTTCATGTGCTTAGACGGTGTTATGCCAAGGTATTTTATATTGTTTGTGGCTATTGTGAATAGAGTTCTTTCCATAATTTCTTTCTCAGCTCATTTACCATTTGTATAAAGGAATGATATTGATTTTTTGAGTTAATTTTGTATCCAGTCACTTTGCTGAAAGTGTTTATGAACTGTAGGAATTCTTTTGTAGAATTTTAGGGGGTCACTTATGTATACTATCATATGATCTGCTAATAGGGATACTTTGACTTCTTTCTTTCCAAGTTGTATCCCCTTGATTTCCTTTAATTGTCTTATTGCTTTAGCTAGAACTTCAAGTACTATATTGAAGAGATATTGGGAGAGTGGACAGTCTTGTTTTGTCTCTGATTTTAGTGGAATTGCTTTAAGTTTCCCTTATTTCAGTTTTTAATCATTTTCTGACTTCTCATTTTCAGTCTTGTGTTCAGACTACACTTTTATCACTGGTGATTCTCTTCATTGTGTTCTTGGTGATCTTCTATTGCTCTGTAAGTGTCCTAGGGAGAGCTTGTGCATGTTCATGCCTCCAGTTATTGTCTACTTGCTTTTATCTTCTCTGATAGTGTGTTCATATGATTATTTCCCTTATACTTTACTGATTGTCCATTTCATTCCAGACCATTTTCAACCAAAAGACTGTATCCAGCACATAAATATTCTACCACAATTTCAGCTGATTTTTATTAAGCACTTGTCAGATACAAGCTTGTTAACAAAGTATAGTTCAGAGGTAGTTGACCTATAAAAAGAAAACTTCCAGTACAGTCCTTGTATTAACTGACTTAATGATGTTTATTTATATGGGCCAGTTTGGATTTGTTGAATGAAAGTTTAAATTGTATCCAGAAAAATCTGTTAACATTTGAAAAACCACTTGGAATTCTTCAGTGCAAATAAACAAAATAAAGATATGTACAATAAGCAGAGATATTTGAAACTTATTTTTGGTTACCCAGGGGGCATTCTGCTTCAAGGCAGCAGAAAGGTAGATTTCAGAAAATATATCATGTGGTTATCCTCTAACAACAACAGTCACTATAACCATCTAGTAAAGTGTGCTTTGGATGCAGAATAAATACATAATGTGAATACGAGGAATCAACCTTGCAAAAAGCCAGTTGCTCTCAGAGTGAGTTGCAATTTGCTGTACGTCAGGTTAATGGTAAAATGGTTACATTCATCCATTGCACAATTACTACATCTCTTAGAGACTGAGGGGAAGGTTTAAAATCTTGGGTTTGTTTTTATTTTTCAAGTTGTAGAATATGGATTTAATAAAAAACAACAAACCACTTGTACCTTGTTCCACTGAATGAGACTTCTTAGATACTATTTCCAGACTACATTCTCATCAACCATGTTTAGCAAGAGAACAATGTACTTTGAAAGTGCCTATCAGAGGAATTTAATCATAGTTATCAAGACTTCTGGGGTGAGGCTGGGTAGCACAATTTTGCCCTATTCACCACTACAGGCTTATTTGATATATTCTGCACAGTAATGCTTCACATAGTGGTGAGAATGCTTGATTTGGGCATTAGGATGTTTCTGATCCTCCAGGGAGCTTTTCTGCCTCAACAGGTCATAAGCCTCCATGGATGCCTTTGATGAAGCCTTTTATCTTAGTGCCGGCAGCAGGATATCTATCGAAACTGTGCATAGGGGAAGGTATGCAGTGGGTTACACATGCTTTTGTGGAGTCAGAAGATTATTATTGACAATCAGCTTGAAGGAGATTTAATATATGCTTTTGTACAAAGCTGCTGAATGGCCTTTCTAGAAACAAGGAGTCAGAGAAATAAGAACAGATTAGTTCATGATGCTTTGGCCAGGACAGACTGTGAAACCATTTCCAATGTGCATTGTACCCACAGAAGAAAAAGCCTTGCTTAGATATTCACTTAATTGTGTCTGCTTATCTGTGGTATGTGCTTCTGGCCAGCACCTGAAAAAGATACAGACTCCGTGCTCTAGATACTCAACAACTTACATAATACTAATGACATGCAGCCTGTATCCATTAGCTTTTGCTATGCAAGGAGCATTTCTAAACCTAGGCAGCTTTAAACAACAATGAACTATAAATAGCAAAGTTCATTGGGCTGCCTGTTCAGTTCTTTTAGTGGAAACTGCCTCTCTCATTTTCTGCTGTTTCTGTTCATCAGCCTGCAGTTAGTTGGAAGGTCAGCAGATGATCCAGTAGACACTCACTTTCATGGCTGGCAGCTGGTTAACTGTGGTAGCCTCTTGTTCTCTACAAGTCTCATTGAGGAAGAGGGGGGAGAGGGTGGGAGGGAGGCACAGGAGCGGAGGAGGGAGGGGGGTGCAATTGAGATGTAACTTAAGTAAGTAAGTAAGTAAATAAATAAATAAATATTTTTAAAAAGTCTCAATTCCGTGCAGGTCTCTATCCCAGACACAAAAATAGGGACATTCTCAATATGCAAGGGTGTACAAGCCTGTGTTAGGGTTATGTTGACTGTTATCCAAGATGTAAGACAAAAATGCAGAGCGTGGAGGAAAAGAAACATTTAGACTGGAAAATGGGCAGGTCAATATTGCATGGTAGTGATATAGACAATAAGAACAAAATTTTAAATTTATCACAGGGCCATTTGAAATGTACAGTTCTTTCACGCGTGTTAATCCTCAGTACAGTCATGTGAGGCAGAATCAATAAGTCCTACTTTACAGCTGAATAAGCTGGCTCACAGAATGTGAATGGACTAATCAGGTAATAAACAACATTCTTGTCCCTACAACCACACCAGCCTAAATTGCAAAAATGGAGAAAGCCTGTTATACTGCTACCTCTAAAAGCATGCCCTCAGGATTTCAGCACTTTTGGCTGGCTGTTTTTGGTTTTCTTGTATATCAGGCAGACCCTCAACTTAATGGCAATGAGAGTTATATAAGCAACTGCTACAATGCTGACTCCAGACTCTACTAGCAGTTCTGATTCAGTCGGTCTTCTGAGGAACAGAGATCAATGTGCATTCCATGCTTTAGTGTTCTTTGTACATGTGTTGTCACATTGATTTGCTTTCTATGTAAGGGTCTCACTATGTTTCCCAGACTGGCCTTACATTTATGGTCCCTTTGGCTCAACCTCTCCAATGCTGGGGTTACAGATCTGCACC
>CAJQZJ010035647.1:882317-907125 GCA_907164525.1 Lophiomys imhausi | reverse complement strand
TCATTAAATCTAACTTATATTAACCTATCAGCCCCTACATATCCCCTATCTTGTAAAATAAAAAATAAATCTACAAGCATAACTACATATACAATGTAAATAAATTGTCTATGTACAATACATAAACAATAACTTTAAATTTTCATCAATGTACATTATAGCAAGAGTTAAAATAACCTCAAATTTCTCACAACACATAGTTGTGAGCCACCATGTGGTTGCTGGGAATTGAACTCATGACCTCTGGAAGAGCAGCCAGTGCTCTTAACCGCTGAGCCATCTCTCCAGCCCCACATAGTTGTATTTACATCTTTTGACAATCAAAAGACATGCAAACAAAATTATTTTAAATTCTTATCAATAAAGTTAATTTTCTATTATATCCAAAACATTTTTAAACATGTATCAATAAACAGAATCTTAAATTTCTAACAATATAAACAAAATATTTTTTAAAGAGAGAGACAAGGAATGGATAAAGAAAGAAATCCCTAACTCCAATCCATATATATTTTTTCCTCTTTTTTTCACTGTAACCATATGAATCCACGATGTCCTGAGTGTTCCAGCTGAGGAAGAACAGCTTTCCAAGATGATCTCTCAATAGAATCTGAAAGGGAAGATTCTGAGGGAAAACCTGACCGTACCACTCCAACCTTTACTGTTCCATTCATTATATCCATTCATCGCAAATGACAAATTCATCTTATGCCATTCATCACAAACATTACACACAGACAATCACAATACATAAGATAGGACAACAAAATTTTTTCATTCCACCTCCTGGGAATGAAGTTGAAAATATTTTTTGGGCACCCTTAAAAAATTGAGATATTGGCCAATTCCTGGGATGGTCAGCTATAGCTTTTTGTTGTCTAGGTCTCTATATGATCGATCATTTTGGGCTAGCCCTTTTAAAGTTGATTTGCATGCTTTTTTTTTAAATTAGTAACTGAAGCAGTCGTTAGGCTGAATCGTTAATATAAGGGCTGATAGGTTAATATATAGGGTCTGGCTCTACACCTAATATGTTTGGATTTTCCAGAATACAGCTATGATCCCGATTTCTGGTTTCTCACTAGGCTTCTCGCCACAGGCCTGGCCTCTGTGCCTGATTCCCTCCCTGTCTGTGCAGCCGCGTGTCTCCCTCCCTGGCTGCTTGGCTGTGGGTGCACCGAGCCCCGGATCCTCCAGCCCCCTGAGTGGTCCTCTCGCCCCAGCAGCTCAGCCGTGGGTGCGCGGATCCCTGGCCCCGCCCACGCCTGACTCTCTCCCCAGTTGTCCTGCCGTGGGTTCGCGGGGATTTGGCCCTGCCAGCTGGGCTCCCTCCCCAGCTGCACTGCCATAAGTGCGCGGGATTCGGCCCCTCCCACCCGCCTTTGTGTTCCCGGCTTCCCGCGCTCTCTCGGAACCTCCCACCCTCAGCTTCAGGAGCGGCTGCGGACCACCTGCTGAGCCCCCTGTTTGTTCCTTGCTAAGACTTCCACTATCTCGCAAAGTTTTTTAAGTGGGTATAAATTCTACCTGAGGTGTGGGGAGTCCAATAGGCTAGTGATCTATCGCCAAGTGGCCTCTGATTCTGCCTGCTGTGAGTTGGGGTCGATCTTACCAGGCGCCTCTCCAAATAGGAGTTCCCGAATCCCGGGTTTAGTGGCTTCTATGTCTGCGAGAGATGGGGGGAGAGCCTTACCCTGGGACTTTTAACAGTCCCTTGGGAGCTGTGAGTGTTCCCGGGGGGGTCTAGCCCCTCCGGTTCTTGCACAGTGCCCAATAACTCTGTGTTTTTTATGGCTCTTTTTTTCCCGCGTTCAAAATGCATCAGTGTAGGTTGCCGCCATCTTGGCCCCCCTGTTCTTCATAATTTTGTCCTGAGAAATTTTATAGATTTTATTCTTTGTCCCTTCTGACTTTTTCCCCCAAAAGTGAAACAATGTCCTTTCTTATCTGAACAATTGGAATGGAATTTATAATATATGTCTTTATTTGATTTTACAGAATGTACACTTCTGTCTGTGGTTGTCATCTTTTCCAGTAGATGGAGCACATCTCTTATGTGAAGACACACTGCAGCTTTGTAGAATGGGGAATTCTTTCCTGTCTCTCAGGACTTTTCTTTTCTTTTTTTCTCCCTGCAGTGAAATAGTAGTTGGAAGCTGGTGAAATACAAAGAAAAACTTTTAATCTTTACTAGACTGCACCACATACTTTTCTGACTCATGCCAACAATGCAGGTCTTAACAGCAGCTGATCTAGATGAGTGCTAGCTAGGAAATACTGAGAGTTTTGTGTGTGCACGCATGCATGTTATGGTCTCTGTTCCTTTGAAGAACTGCAAGCTTTGTGTTAAGGGTGTTCTTTCTCCTTTCTCCTCCTCATTCTTTCTTTTTTGATGCCCAGACTTCATCTTTCTACTGTTTCTCTTATTGGCAAGGCTTTAGGTAAGCACATAGGAACAACCTATTGTGTAAAGACCCAAAGGAAACTTATATCTTGTTAGATCTGGGTAAAAGATGAACATCACTTACTACTATAAGCAATAGGGCTCTGCCTAAAGAAAGGAGATCACAATGGGACTTGGGACAGCCCTTGGCATTTGATCAGACTTTTGTCATTAGTGTTGTCATCAACATTGTTGTTACAAAAATGTCATTCCCTAATGATGGGCTCTTGGCTTAAAGATTTTCCAGATTTTGCTTTAACTAAAGGTGCCAAAAATGCTGTCAAACAGCTGAATCTATCTTTTCCATCAAATCAGTCATCTGTTTTATCTTTGTGTTTGGAAGGGAAGATGCAAGCCTCATCTTTTGAATGAATTTGCTCTGTATGTTTCCTGCTGTAGCATCATGTATACTGGAGTGCTTCTTCCGTAGAGATTCCAAAGGACTAGTAGAATTAACTGAGATGGGCAAACGTGTCCAACAAATTCCCAAGTTCTATGCCGCTAGAACCTTTTAGCTTGCAGTTCAGGACCTTGCATTTTAACCATTTCTCTCAAGTGAGCTAGTTATACCTGATGTTTGAATTAAATAAACTAATAAGCAAAGAGGAATGGTTCACTTGAACAAACTTCTGCTTGGATGAAATCAATCTCTTGCTTCTGTGATAAATAAAGATGGATGTCTATTCTTAAATTTTAGAAGGCCACAGCATAGCATCCTTTGGGAGATAAATGATATAAAAGGACACTATAACCAATCTCTCTTGTCCCATACATATTTGAAGGTCCTAATATTTATAATCTATAATCAGAAATGTCATACATGATAACTAATGATTGAATAAGGATGTTATTATAGAAAGGTAAAGATTTGGATAGATCCAAATGTTTTTCTAGTTTCTAGAATTTTTCGGACAGAAACTGCTTGATATCACCTAACAGGAATTCTCCCTTTTCCATTAGTGTTAGAATCCTATACTGATTTCAATGACTGATTAAAATAGCAATATAACAGAGTACGTTTCCTACCTTCCCTTCTGAGTAATTGTGTCCATGTAACTGTGAAATGCATTTTTTAATGTGTAGGATTTCTGGGGTAGATGCTTAAAGATCACACTGTCTTGCTTTGGAAGGGCCCACTCCCGGTCTTTTCCTATGGTTCCTTCTTACTTCCTTAAACATGAGATGTGAAAGCTAGAACATGAGTCCTACTGGACTTTATAAGGCAACACAGAGGAGGAAAGCCAGTGCTGAGGATGGCAAAGCAGAATGATAGAACATGGGTTTTTGACGACCATGTGCTACTATTCCCCCAGCACTGACCAGACCACTTGTGACCTTCTGTGCAAAACAAATAAAGATGGTATGTTTGCAACCAGATTTTGGAGTTTTACATTTTATGTGTTGTTGAAACTAGACCGAGTTGATATAAATTATAATGCTCCATTACACGCTACAGATATTCTCAAATTGTAGCCACCATCAAGAATCATGTGGAAGGGGGATCCAAGATAGCGGTGGCCTGCGCGGACGTATTTTGATATTGGGGTTAACAGTCACAAGGTGGCAAGTGTTGTAGGATGCTGTACAAAGGGCACGACCCCTTCTAAATCTCACCCAGCTACCCAGGGACCACGGAGGATCCCTGGGCAGGATGCTCCTTCCCACTCTCGGACACGCAAGGAAGCCGCTGGACCCGGAAATAGACCCACATACTTATGGCCACCTAATTTTTGACAAAGAAGCCAAAACGGCACAATGGAAGAAGGACAGCATCTTCAACAAATGGTGCTGGTCCAACTGGATGTCCATTTGTAAAAGAATGAAGTTAGACCCATACTTATCACCTTGTACAAAACTTAAGTCCAAGTGGATCAAAGACCTTAACATAAGGCCTGTCACACAAAATCTACTAGAAGAAAAAGTGGGAGAAACCCTCGAACTAATTGGCACAGGTGACAACTTCCTGAACAGAACACCAACAGCTCAGGACTTGAGATCAACAATCAATAAATGGGACCTCATGAAGCTAAAAAGCTTCTGTAAGGCAAAAGACACTGTCATTTGAACAAAATGGCAGCCTACAGACTGGGGGAAAATCTTCATCAACCCCACATCTGACAGAGGGCTAATATCGAAAATCTACAAAGAACCCAAGAAATTAAATGCCAAGAAACCAAATAATCCAATCAAAAAATGGGGGACAGAGCTAAATAGAGAATTCACAAAGGAGGAATCCCTAATGGCTGAGAGACACTTGAAGAAATGCTCAACATCCTTATTCATCAGAGAAACGCAATTCAAGACGACTCTGAGATTCCATCTCACACCTGTCAGAATGGCTAAGATCAAAAACTCAAATGACAGCACATGCTGGTGAGGGTGTGGAAAAAGGGGTACCCTACTCCAATGCTGGTGGGAATGCAGGCTTGTGCAACCACTATGGAGGTCAGTCTGGTGATATCTTAGAAAACTTGGAATAGTTCTGCCATAGGACCCAGCCATACCACTTCTGGGCATACACCCAAATGCCTCTTCATGGAATCATAAGGAAGTTTCCTCGTCTATGTTTATAGCAGCCTTATTTGTAATAGCTAGAAACAGGAAACAACCCAGATATCCCTCACCTGAAGAATGGGTTAAAAAACTGTGGTACATCTACACAATGGAATACTATTCAGCTATCAGGAACAATGAAATTATGCAATTTGCAGCCAAATGGATGGAACTACAAGAGCTCATCCTGAGTGAGCTAACCCAGACTCAGAAGGACGCATATGGCATCTATTCACTTATAGTAGGATTTTAGCTATATAGTAGAAGGTATTGATACTACAACTAACACACCAAAGGGAACTTGGACATAGACATTTTATTTTTAAATTTTATTTATTTTTATATATTTTTAATATATTTTTTTTTATTCTTTTTTATCTAATTGTCTGCTTATTGGTTTGTTTGTTTAGTAGTTCTCTCTCCCGGGCAATGAGACACTTTTCACTGATGGTACTGCTTTGTAGACCCCCAATTAATGAGGAGGCTCTTGGCTCTCATACGACCTCTCAACTGAGATGAGGGACTGTTATATAAGGACACCCCACTCCAGAGAAATGGGATGGAAGTGTTAAGAGGTAAAGAAAAAATGAAATGTGATGTTTCGGCCTTTTACTACTAATTGTCATAAACTGGTTAGGATAATTAAGAAATGCAAACTAATCGTTATGCAAGCCGGTCATTCTGTTAGGTATTATGACAGCCTATTATAGTTATTTTCTAAGCTTATCAGAAATAAACCTGCTAAAAGACAAGCAACATCTGCTTACCCTAATATAAGAGATAGATAGGGCCTCTTCAAAAACCTCAAGAGATCTGCAGAATATGGCATTCAAAGATGTTTTCGTAACTTTAAATTTTTTTATATCAAGACATATCAACTCCTGACAGCACCCCCTATTCTCCTCCAAGTAGAAGATGAGCATCCAAGAATCTCCAGTGGGAGATGATTGAATTAGTCTCAAGCCTATCTCTTGGTAAGAAAAGCCCCTTGCTCCAACTGTAGACAGAATGCTGTCCAAAAAGGACAAAACCTGGAAGCAGGTAAGTCGACAGCCTAGCTCTGCCAAGAGAGGGTAGGTAAGTCCTTCATAACCCCTGCTCTACAATCAATGTCTGTCAGAGAAACGGGGCCAAATGACTGAAGATCGATGCTGTAATGTATGGAGAGAAAATGGGAACTGTCCAGGCAGCCACAGGTGTGTCATTTCTTAGTTTGGGAAGCTGCAGGCCCTGTACTTCCTATAAAATCAGATATATTTATCCCTCTCAGGTCTCTGAGGTGGTTGAAGAATAGATAGCTAGAGTCTCATAGTTAAATTTTGAGTTGTTTAGGAATGAAGAGGGTGTTCTGGATCTAAGAAGATGTTTTTAACATCGTGATGCAAGTTAGTATGAAAGCTGAGTTAGATATAGAACTTTAAACTCATGGAGATAGTTAGATACTAGAATGTTAAAATCAGGTGCCAAATACATATGGACTGTACATTGGGAATGTACGCCAAGCCATATAACCCTCATAACTGTGGCCTAATTACCTCTGTTGTTTTGTATTGTATTTATTATTATAAGAGAAAGAGCCATTTGCTGGACTGAAAGGGGAAACTGTAGGGGGAAATAAGATATACCTTAAACTTAAAAGAAAAAAAAAAGGGAAAAGTATGGGGGGTTGAGGGTGGGAGGGTGGGACTGGAGGGGGGAATGCGGAGGGGACTGCGATTGAGATGTAATTTGAAGAAATAAAAAATAAAGGAAAAAAATACACAGAAAAAAAAAAAGAAGAACCATGTGGAAGAATTTACAGCTCAGGCCGCAGGACCTTACTTCCAGGGTTTGAGTCCATTAACTTTGTGGTGGTGCCTGAAGATTGCCATCAACATCTCAGGTTGTTGGTCCCAGGACTACAGTTTGAAAAGTAGTCTTTTATCAATGTCACTTTAATTTGAAGTCAGGTTCCTATTCTAATCATTTTGAATCAGCATATGCCAACTAATTTCACATCTTTAAAATGATGCTATATAAGCATTCTCCTTGACTTAATCAAATTAATATATACTGTATAGTCCATTGGTTTAGGTCCAAGTTGCTTTTGGACTACTGGATGTAGGAATAGTACCATATCTTCAGTATCTGTCTGCTTCATTTCTTCCTGTATCACTAATTTCTCATCTACCTCTTAAACAAAATATGTAACTTTTTTCCTTTTTCCTTTTTCTTTTTTTGCTTTATTGAAAATAGATATCTTTAATACAACATGTTCTGTTTACACTTTACAGTTCTCCTCCCACAACTCCTCCCAGATTCTCCTCACTCACCCAAATGTACACTTTTTTTTCGCTCTTTCATTTTAGAAAATAAACAGGCATCGAAAAATGACAATAATAAGATAAAATAAAGGCAAATAAACTAGAGTAGGACAGAACAAACTAAGAATATTGGCCAATGGTATAGTGCTTGTCCAGGGTCTCTGACAGTTCATGGAGAGTTATTTCACCATAGTCAGTTCAGGCTCAGTCTTTGGTGGAAGAAAAGCACTCCATCTGCTGCATTCCTGCTTTGCCAAATGCCCCTTTCTTACATTTCCTGGGAGGTACAATTTTTGTTAGTGAAGAGGATGAACATGTTCATTCTCAGAAACTAAAGAGTTGGATCAAAGTTGGCATTTCATTAGTGGATTGCTTTTATGCCAACTTCTGGCTTGCCCTTTGTTCTTATTCTTGATAGGAGCTGTTCCTTATTTGCAAGATTTTTGTTGGATAAGAGGTTGAAAGGGCCTTTACCTTATGGCCCTTTCAACCTCTTCCATTCCTCTCTAGGGCAATTAAACACCAACAACCCCAAATTATTTTCCCCTAATTCCATTATACAATGTTCTTGGAAGTTAGACATATCAGAGCTGGAAAGCAGATTACACAATACTTGCTACATGATCTTCGGTAGATGACTGACTTTGCTCAGATTCAGCCACCTCATTTGCAAAAAGATAGGTAGCTGGTCACATGCACTGGAGCTGATGTAAAGATGAAATTAGATAAAGTTTGTAAAAAGATCAGCTCAGTTTTCAGGTCGTGCTAACACAAATCGATGCACCGGTGAAACACTCAGCCTCTATATGACAACAAAAACATGATTCACAGAATAATAAAGGATCATATTGAATTTAGTCAAATATTGAAAACACGTTAGGCAAAAACCATGTTAGGATGGAAAAAGCAATTCATCAAGAGAAAAGTATTTTCACAACATGTACCCAACAAGAGACTTATCCAATATGTATACAAAACTTTGTAAAATTCAAGTATAAGAAACTAGCTTAATAAGAAAATAGTCACGAGCATTGTGCAGAAACTTTACCAAAAAGGATCAATAGGTTGAAAATACACTCATCACTAGCATCTAGAGAAAAGCACATTAAAATTATGATGAGTTATCACTACTTTTCAATAATTATAATAACAATTACTGATAATTCTTGACATTAGTACCTGCTGAGAATAATGCAGTGATAATATTTTTCACATGGCTTATAGAAATATAAAATGGTACAGGCTTTATAGAAGTTTATATTTAAAAAAAATCAATCATATACTTACCATGTAACTCAGCAATCATACTTCTTGGCATTTATTTTCAAGAAATGACAGCTTGCATTCATATTAAAATATACACATGGATATTTATATATGTACTACTTGCAAACTAGAAACAACACAAATATCCTTCATCAGTTTGAACAAAGTATGGTATATTAGTGGAGTATTACTCAGGTATGAAAAGAAATGAACTATCTACGCATGTAATAGTTTGGGTGGACTTTTAGAATACTAAAGTAAGTGAAAAAATATAATAGCAAAAAGCTGCATTTGCACAATATCCTTGAAATGAAAAAATACAGAGGTAGAGATGAGATAGCAAGTTGACAGGGGAGAGGGAAAGGTAGGAGAAAGGAGACAATATTATCAAGAATAAGGTAGATTAAAGGAACTTTTTAGTGGTAATGAAATTGTTTAGTGGGCTCGGGCAAGCAGACCAAGCCTGAAATGATCCCTGCCAGGTGCCTTATGGCATGGGTGGGGCATAGTACTCCTGAAACGACCCCAGACAACCAGAGACACCGGGAGCCATTAAGATGAGCAAGTAGGTGGTGGAGAGATGGAAGAGAAAGAGCAGCAGAAGGATGCGTGCACAATGAGGAGAGGCAGAACTGGAGACTTGAGAGTACTGAGGAAGAGCCTGATGTGAGTAGCTGGAGATTCCATCTAAGCTCTTAGTGGGGCCTGGCCTATGCTGCCACCAAGGGCTGTGTCTGGGTCTGTAGCAGTAGGGGTCTAAGGCCAGCAAAGGCCAGGCAGACTTCCCTGGTCTGGGTTGCTACCTGGGCTATGTTGGTGTGTTAGGGCTGTGCAGAGCTGGCCCCTGCCTCTCAATAACTGAAGTACTCAGAAGACCAGGCCCCACATCTCATATAGGAAGCACAGCACAGCAAAGTTGGTCCTGGTTGCTGGGGTTGTGGGAGAGCTGGCCCAGTAGGCGTGAGCATAGGAGAGCTGGCGCCACCACTTGTCTGTCCTGTGGTTGTGTGGGTAAGAGATGCCCTTCCCCCTTGACCCTTGCACCTGCATCAGGTCGGAGAGCTGGTCTTGCTCCTTGTTAGTTGCAGTGATTGGGATAGTGGGCTCTGTGCCTTGCCTGGGCAGCACAGTAGAGCTGGCCCTGGTGGCTAAGGTGCCAGTGAGCTGGTCTTGAGGATGTGAGAGCAGGAGAACTGGCCCAGCCCCTCACCTGTCTGCCACTGCATTGGGTGAACTAACTGCGGAAGTACTGGAGAGCTTGACCTGGTTGTGTGGGTGCTGGAGAGCTGGAAGGCTGACCAGCTCAGCTATCACCACCCAGACCTAACTCCAAGGCACTGAGTTGGCCCACACCAACATCTACTTCATCTATGAACTGCTGGAGCCCGTGAAGGGACCTCAATGACACAGGGCAACAACAGGATATCTGCGAGGAGTCCTGGTGAGGATTCAGTATTGATAGTGTAGCAAAAGCCAGAGACCTTGAACCAGACCAATGACTCACTGCAATAATCATTTGCAAGTAAAGAAGTCTGGGAAAAATAGTACTGTGGAACACACTATCACACACTTTAGCCTCCACAACTAGATTTTTTTGTTTTGTTTTGGGGGCATTGTAAAGGTGGAGGGTTGTTTCGAAGGGATGGGGAGACAAGTGAGATTGAAATACATGATGTGAAATTCACAATCAATAAAAAAGTTTTAAAAAAAGAAAAATATAGTTTTGTGTCATGACCATGGTGGTAGTCTCACAAACACTATAATACATAAAAGGAAAAATGGGTGCATACATAAAGTCAGAGTATGATCTGAAGTATGTTAAGTTACATTGTGCAGTTTAAGCCCTGGCTTTGATAATGTTATTGTTTTGTAATATGTCACCTTTGGAGGGACCTCTATGACATGTACATTGACCTGTTGAATTTTTGCAGCTTCCTGAAAATCTACAATCATTTAAAAGTCAAACTTTAGTTTTTTAAGATATCAATGGACTGGGGAGATGACTTAGAATGTAAACTTACTGTCATGTAGGAAAGAGGACCTGAATTCAGATGCTCAGCACCAACATAAAACAGTTCTGATCCATGAAGCTCATTTGTCAGCCAGCCCAGGTAATTGCTGAGCTCCAGGTTCCCGTAAGAGACACATAATCAGATATATTTACCCCTCTCAGGTCTGTGAGGTGGTTGAAGAATAGATAGCTAGAGTCTCATAGTTAAATTTTGAGTTGTTTAGGAATCAAGAGGGTGTTCTGGATCTAAGAAGATGTTTTTAACATCGTGATGCAAGTAAGTATGAAAGCTGAGTTAGATATAGAACTTTAAACTCATGGAGATAGTTAGATACTAGAATGTTAAAGTCAGGTGCCAAATACATATGGACTGGACATTGGGAATGTACGCTAAGCCATATAACCCTCATAACTGTGGCCTAATTACCTCTGTTTTTTTGTATTGTATTTATTATTATAAGAGAAAGAGCCATTTGCTGGACTGAAAGGGGAAACTGTAGGGGGAAATAAGATATACCTTAAACTTAAAAGAAAAAAAAAAGGGAAGAGGATGGGGGGTTGAGGGCAAAGAGGGTGGGATGGTGTGACTGGAGGGGGAAGTAGGGAGGGGATTGTGATTGAGATGTGACTTGAAGAAAGAAAAAAAGAGACACTCTCTCAATCAGTAAAATGGAGGACAATTGAAGAATATTCATGACTTTGACCTTTGGCCTATATACATGTGCATGCATAAATACACACCAAAACAAATAAATACCATGCATGCACACACACATACATTTTTAAAATTGACATAAAAATTGTAGCCCCAGTCCACAATATTAAGCATAAGTTGAGTTGGTAAAATGAATATAAAAGCTTTCAGTAATACTGGGTTCCATATTTTATTGCCTGGATAAAAACAAATTTTGAATGGATATAAGATATAAAATATTTTGAATACAGAAATTACCAATATGACTCTTCCTCTCCCCCTCACTTTCTCTCCCTTCTCTGCCTCCTTCCCCCACTCTCTCTCCTCTCTCTCTCTGCATGAGCATGCTGTTTCTCTTTCCTTCTCATATCCAACAAACCTGCCTTTATATATAACTTAATTTGGCCTGGATTGGATCATTTTCCCATAGCGCATTGTAATTTTTTAAAACATCTGGTGACATGACTTGGTGGAGGTCATGCCCTGAGAAACGTCTGGACAAAGGGCTGCTCCTAAGTGATGGTTGTTGCTCGCTCATGTTTGGATTCACATCTTGTAGGCTACAGCTGTCTCAAGTGTGGACACAGCCAGAGAGCTAAAGACTGATCCTGCCGTGGGACCTGTCTCACAATGAAGCCATGGACATAGGAGCCTTAAGGGAAATCTGACTGGTAACTGGTTAGCCTCTGTCATAATAAGCCATACAAAGGCCATTGGTTTCTAATTCCTGTGGTAATTATCCTCCTCAGATCTCTGATAGGATTGAGGATTGGCAGACAGTTTTTCCTTGCTATCAGGCTTCATATTACAATAAAAACAACTGTTCCTCTATTTATGATTGTTCTCAGTAATAACTACTCATGCTATTTCTTCCTAAGATTTATCTTTTTGCAAACCTAAATTCTTGTAAGCCTCAAGGAATCCACTGGAATCCACAGGTCAAATGGACTCAGATAAGTGTAGCCTATTTCCACTTCTGCCTATCCCTTGGGGATGGGGCCACTCCTCCCTAGTTTTGGGGCCACCCCAACTGTCAAGACCATGGGCTTAAAACTTTTTTTTTACCCTAGCTACTTAATTTTGCCTCCTGCCCCTAATATGTATCTGTTCCAGCAGATTTCCAACCAATTAAAGACTACAAACTGCTCCAACTGTGGCAGTTGGTCATGCAGAACCTGGACAGCAAGTAAAACAGCCTGCTCTTTCCAGACCTGACCAACATTCCAGCTTTTGCCCCCTCACACCCCCAATTACGAGGCCCACAATGTCAGCAGGAAGAAGCCAGACGATCCTTTAGGGGGTTGGATAAATTAGATTTAGAAAATATATAGGGGTTTCTGATCCTGTCTCTTAATTTGGGGCATGAAGAGCATTATCAGCATGTGGACTAAAAACAGAAAACAAACAGGAGACATAATAGACTGAAAAACAAGGTTGAAGTCAGGAAAAACAGGAAAGACTCAATAGACTGAAAAACAAGGTTGAAGTCAGGAAAACAGGAAAGACTTAATGGACTTGAAGAAACAAAGTATCTGGCCTGACATTGTTTTCAGCTGCTAAGTGGGCGGAGCCCAAATTAAGCTGAAACAGAGTTCCTCCTATTTAAGGACAGTGCATGGAGCCCAGAAGGAGAAGAGGCCCCTGATGCTAGAGAGCTCCAAGAGTCCTGCTGAAAAAAGTGCTGGCCATCATTTGATGGCCAGATTTCCCTGAAGCAGAAAGAAGCTGGTGAGCAAAGAAAGCCTGAGCAAGACACCAAAAGGCCAAGGACTAAACCCTGTGGCTCAGCTTTTGCCTAGAGGGGTTTGATCTGTCCGAACAGTGGCCTAAAGGAAATTGTGCCTGGCTTTAAGGACTGAGGCAGAGCAGCTGAGTTCCTGATTCAAAAGAAGTAAGTTGGCCTGCAGACAGCTGGGGTCTCCCACAGAGAAGAAAGCATGAAGCCTTATTTAAGGTGAGACTGCAATAACCAACTTACCCTGACGAACCTGCTTCTGAGAGATCCAGAAAAAGGACTGCTAAGTGCGTTATAGAATCTACAACAAAGACTGTGTTCCTGACGACTGAGGACCTGCCACAGAGACTGTATCATTCTAAAAGGTTAGAAAAATAATTATCAATAGGTTTACTGGATAGGTTAAAGGGGTTGTAGGAATTTATAGGATTAATAGTTAAGAAATTTTTGGTATTTGTTATAAGTGAATTTAGTAATAAATAAATAAGTGTTAAATAATAATTTAAAAGTTCGGTTACACTGGTGCCTTCTGGGTTTGGTGTCAAGGGGGCCCTTTGGTGTAGCAGTCATATAGCTTGGTGGTCTGTAGCTTTCCACAGGGTGGATGGGGCCTTGTGTGGAGGTTCTCGGTGTCTCCCTGATCTCACCCCTTCCTGTTTTGTCCCAATTGGGGACTCGGGTGAAGGGTTGTGGTGGGATGAGTTCCTGTAGGTTCCTGGGATCCAACTGGTCTTCGTATAGATGACATTGCAGGTTGGCAGGCCACATACTGTTGGGTAGGGTTGTAGCTCCCCTGCAGCATACATGTCAGGACCATGTTTGTGGTCATCCCGAGCTGCTCTCAGGGGGTTCTCAGGGTCAATGCTGATCTAATAGCCAGAAGCACTATGAGCTGGTGCAGCCCACTCCCAGGCAATGAGGAATGGCCTGGGATTGTTTCACTCTTCCCAAGTCAGAGCTCTCTATGTTGCACACTGAGTATTCAGCATCTGCTGGTATGGTCCTGTGTGTCCAGGCACAAATACTGTGGACTCTGGAGGTCCCAAGTTTGGGGGTTGGGTCTGCCAGCTGGAGTCCTGAAAGGATCCAATTTTGATGGGGAGGTTGTACAGCAGCGCCCCCCCCCCCCGGCCAAAACCTTACTGCTCCAGGGGTGGAACTATATATGCTGAAGATCTGGCTTCCCGCCAGAAGGGCCAGCACTAACAAAAGAGTCTGATATTAACCCCACAATCTGCCCAGGGCTTGGACCCTGTGGAGAACAAATCTGCCTTCCACCCTGGCCACCTGCCTTTCTGCCATTCTCCCTGCTCCAACTATGTCTGTCTGGAGTTGACTGGCAATTGGGGCCACTGTCTTCCAAGTTCCAGTACACAGCAGTGGAGCTGCAGGGTAACCTGCTGCCAGAAGTGTATCCTGCTACTCTGTCCAGCTGCAGAGTTCTTCCCAGTGACTGTAAATCCAATAGAGGGGCCTGTATGTATGTCTAACACCCCTCTGGGGAAGCACAAACATGCCTGCACTTTCCAAAATTTCAGTGTGGACTCACCGGCCTCTGTGCCACAGCAGCTGCTCAGATCGCTGTGGGTCTTCCCAGAGCACATCCAGATCCCACGGCTGTGGCTCCTCCAACCCTTCATTAAATAACCACAAAGCTTGTGTGTGATCTGAGAGCCCAAGAGGCTGGTGAGTAACCCTGTCTGGAGGTTCGGAGCTGCCTGCAAGGTATTGGAGTATCTCTTACCCTGTCCCTCTCCTGGTGACAATTCCCAATTCTCGGCTTCCATGTGGATCATGCTGGTCTGTTTTTTCTGAGTGTCCAAGAGAGGGGAGTAGAGTCCTTCCCAGGGACTTTTAATGGTCCCTGGGTTGTTGGGTGAAACCCAGCGGGCTCGCGCTACTCAGATTGTTGTTCAGCATCTTATAACTCTGTGGCGTTATAGCTGTTTTCCCTGTGCTCAAAATGCATCCATGAGGGCTGCCACCATCTTGGATCCAAAGAAATACTTTTAATCATCAGGGAAATGCAAATCAAAATAACTCTGAGGTTCCAACTTAAATCCACCAGAATGGATAAGATAAAAACTCAAGTGGTAGCACATGCTGGTGCGGATGTGGAGAAAGAAACATTTCTCCATTGATGGTGGAAGTACAAAGTTGTACAACAACTTTGGACATCAATCTGGCAGTATCTCAGAACATTGGGAATAGTTCTACCTCAAGACTCAGATATACCACTCCTGGGCATATACCCAAAAGAAACTCTACCAAACTACAAGGACATTGGCTCAACTATGTTCACAGCAGCTTTATTCATAATAGCAAGAAACTGGAACCAACCAAGATGTCCCTCAACTGAAGAATGGATAAAGAAAATATGATACATTTGCACAATGGAATACTACTCAGCTCTTAATAACAAGGGAATCATGCAATTTGCAGGCAAATGGAGAGAACTAGAAAAGATCATCCTGAGTGATGTAACCCAGACACAGAAGGACACACATAGGATGTACTCATTTACAAGTGGATATTAGCTATGTAGTACAGGATAACCATGGTATAATCCACAGACCCAAAGAAGCTATGTAACAAGGAGGGTCTAAGGGCAGGTGCTTGAATCTCACTCAGAAGGGACATAAAATAGACATAGGAAGTGGATGAAGAGAGGGAACTAAGTGTGAGGACGTGTGGGGAGGGGAACTAGGGATCAGGTGTGGTGATGGTGGGGGTGAGAGTTGACAGGGCTGGGAGAGAAAAGGGAAAAAGATGGGGGACATCTCTGAAACAAGCAGGAGACCAGCAAAAGGGTATGCTCCTGGGAGGATACGGGGGTGACCCTAGCTGAGAATCCTAATAGCAGAGGACATGGAGATGGAAGTGGCCACTTTTTAGCTTGACAGGACTTCCAGTGGAGGGAGGGGTAAACCAACTCACCCACAGAATTTTTGATCCATAATTTACCCTGCCTACAAGATGTACAGGTATAAAGATGGAGCAGTGATTAAGCACTGACTGGCACAACTTGAGACCCACCCCATGGGAGAAAGCCAACTCTTGACACTGTTGATGATACTCTGTTATGCTTGCAGACAGGAAACTCCACCAAAATACAAGGACATTGGCACAACTATGCTCACAGCATAGCGAACTATCCTCTGAGAGGCTTCTTCCAGCAGCAGATTGAAACAGATTCTGAGACACACAGCCAAACATTAGGTGGAGCATGGGGAGTCTGTAGAAGAATGAGAGGAAGAATAAAGGGATCTGGAGGAGACAAGAACTACACAAGAAGATCAACGGGGTCAACTAACCTAGGACCCTGGGGGCTTGCAGAGACTGAATAGCCAACCAAAAAGCATGTGTGGACTGGTCCTAGGCCCCATACAGATATATAGCTGACAGGCATCTTGGTCTTCATGTAGGTCTCCTAGGAAGTGGAGAAGAGATTGTCCCTGACATAGACTCTATTGCTTAATTGTGGATCACCTCACACTAGCTGTGCTACCTTGTCTGACCTCAGTGTAAGAGGATGTTCTTAGTCCTAATGTGACTTGAAGAGACAGAGTGGGTTGATAGAGGGGGGAAATCTACTTTTCTGATGATAAAGGAGGAGTGAAAGAGGGAGAATGTAAGAGGGTGGGAGCAAGTGGAGAGGAGGGAGGGGCTGTGATCAGGATGTAAAATCAATAAATAAATTTAAAAAATAAAGCATCAATTGTTAATTTATATATAAAATAAGCATCTTTTAGCAGGAGATAGAATATTACAGAATTCCACACCTGTTCAAAATGCAGAGAATAAGTGACCCTGGGGTGCCCAGCATTAACTGAGAAGTTGATAACACTACCCATAGCCCTAAGGTTCAATGAACACTGTGAAAGAAGGGAAAGAAAGATTGTGAGAGCCATAGAAGACCAGGACAACTTCTCTGAGATAGTGTCTTCTAGGCATGACAGAGATGCTATGCACATGAACTCTTAGCAACATGGTTCTCTTCATAAGACTTGCTGAAGACCACACTAGTGGATATGCCAGTATGAACAAGGGAAACTTTTAAATCCCTAGACGAAAGTCTATAAGAAGCTGATGACTGCTGAGTGAGAAGTAGCTTTTTTTTAGGGACAAGCTTCCCAATCCTAAGTGGTAAGCTCTAAATATATTGAGATATGGGCAATGCTAATTGGATATGACTGGTTATATATGTATGTATATATGTGTATACATATATGTAACAATATAATTGTAGAAGAAGAAATCTGGAATTCAAGAAAGGATGGTGGAAGGAACATGGAAAGACTTGGCGGATACTGTGGTGTGGAAATGCTGTAAATACAATGTATTCATGAAGGAAATTCTCAAAAAATAACATTAAAATTAAAACTGTAAGGGAGAATGGGATTATTCTGCCTCACTGTTGAAGTATATAGTGTATTTTGGAAGTGAAGTCAAGGAAATAGGAGCTTGAAGCAGCTGGTCACATTGTAGTCACAATCAAGAATCAATGAGGGATAAAAGCATCCTGTGACTCTGTACCCACACTACACTTACAACAGTCCAGGGTCCTCAGCATGAAATTGTGCCACCACAATGGCCAGGTCTTCACATGTAAATTAACTTGATCAAGAAAATTCCCCATAGTCACAAACAGAGGTCCATCCCCCAGATGATTCTAATTTCTGTCAAGTTTACAATTAATACTAAGCATGACAGCTGTATATAAATGTACATACATATGTACATAGATGTATTTGACTTATAAAGCTCTGTATTCCAAGTATCCAGCAAAGTATGTGATACAGAGTATATATTACAGAAACATTTGTTGAATTAATAATGAAAAGGCTGAGGGTATAACCCAGCTGGTAGAGTACTTGGCTGGCATGTACAAGGACTTGGATACAATTTAGTCCTTAGCACCACAAAGAAATGCAAGATTAGAAGAAGAGACAGAGGAGGAGGAGAAGAGGCAAAAGTAGAAACAGAAAAATGGGCACTTGCTGGACATTATGCTAGGCATTGCATTAGAAAATGTTTCATAAGGTATGCTGTGCAATTCTCACTACAACTTGAAGAAGTAACTATTTTTCTTATGCTTATTTTACCAATAGCAAACTAAGGCTTCTGAAGTTTCAGAAAGTTAGTCACAAGTGCATACCTGGTAACATTTTCAGGCATGTTGGGGTAGTGTTAAGCATTCTAAATGTTAATTAATTGGTCCTGCTTGCTGTCTGTTACTTACATGGAATCTGATTGGTTAAATAAAATGCCGAGGCCTGAGATTGGGCAAAGACAGAGAAAGGTGGGACTTCCTGGGATTAGAGCAGGAAGCCTGTGCTTTAGAAAGAGGATTAATTCATTCCAGCCAGAAGCAGCAGGAAGGAGGCACACACCATGGGTTAGAAAACGGAACCTCATTCCACATGGCCAGGAACATCAGCATAGCATGGAGAATGGCAGTCCAAGGGGACGTATGTATATATGGGGTCATATTTGGGTAATAGAATTAAGAGCTAGCTTAGATGGGCTAGGATTGCACAATTCAGGCCAAGGCTTGTTAAAATCCACGTGGCATCTGTGTGTATTCATTTATAATGTCTGGTTAAAGAATTAACAGCTGCCGAATCAATTAAATATAACCTAAATACTGGTTAAATTGTTTAATTAGCCACATTTTTCTTTTTATAAATGGCACCCAACGTGGGGCAATTAGAATCCGTGCTTACAGCCTGAGAAGGCCTGGGTGAAAGCCAGTTTCCTAGCCAAAGAGTGGGGAACTGAACCCAAATGCATTTCAAAAGTGTGGCTAACTTAACAAAAGCTGTTGCCTTGCAGCAAAGGTGGAAAACTTAGCTCTCCTTATGTACTAAAAAACTGGCAACCTTCTAAACAGAGCTTGAGAGCAGAATTAACCGCCTAGATTAAGAATGGAGGAATTCATAATGCCTCAATACATTTGGCTTCCAATTGAGTTTGTTCCTCTTAGCCTCTTAGCATGCAAATGGTTTTTACCCTGACAATTGTGGTTCTGTGTATCATTTTTGAGAAAGTTTAGACAAGGATAGTCTTGAAGGAAAGAATTTACAGATGGAATGCTAAATTGCCAACAATGATAATGAAGGAAAGAGGGAAGCCTTTCCTAATAAATAATAGAAAATTGATGGCAGCTGGAGCTAAGAGCTCCCTGGGTACTAGGTGCCTGTCAGGAATTTCTGGTGTAGGGCAGCCAATGAAATACAGCCAAAACTAGACTCTAAGGAATAATGAACAAAGCTTTAATTGCAGCATGGGATGACATGGTTAGACATGCCAAGGCTTTTGGAATGTTGTTTCTTTGCTTGATTTTTGTTTAGATGTCTTTGATTTTCCTATATTAGGACGTAGAAAGGATATTTTTCTGGTTTGGCATTTCTAAAACAAAAAAGATTTTTGAAGGTTTTGGACAGATTTTGAATTGTCATTACAGTTCAAGGTTGCTCTCTAGGTTACAGAGATCCAAAATCTGGGATTTAAGTGAAATATTTGGGCAGGGTGGTACTGGCACATGCCCTTAATCCCTTAATCCCATCACAATAGAGGAAGAAACAAGCAGATCTCTAGATTCTAGACCAGCCTGGTTTAAACAATGAAGGCAGGGGGGGAACCTCGCTGATAAGATAAGGCTGCTTGCTAAAGACAGTCTAGAATTCAAAAAATGATATATTTTTTCCTTGATGTTAAATTTAATAATATCCTTACTGATCTAATAGATAAATACAGATAATCTCAAATTTATATAAAGAGAAAGGGGTCACAAGCCAGTCGCCTTAGTTGGTTTCTCCTGGAGAACTGGTTTCGTTATCATGGTATCTCCCCTGCCAGGTAAGTATGAGAACTGGTTTCAAGAGGCATTTTGCCCCTAAAAGAGATATGTTAATCTCTGGGCATGAAGGTGCACACCTTTAATCCCAGAACTTTGGAGGCAGAAGCAGGCTAATCTCTGTGAGTTCAAGCCTAGCCTGGTTCAAAGTGAGTCCAGGACAAGGATACACAGAGAAATCCTGCCTCAGAAAAAAAAAAAAACAAAACAAAAAGAGATATATTCTGTTAACCAATGTAACGACCCAGAGTTAGGTTGGGGAAGAACTTGCAAACTGCATGCCTCCCACAGCCAGCAGTTAAGAAAAATAGCATATCATGCTATTTTACACCAATCTCCTTAATAATGGTGTTTCCATGGGAGAATTGGAACTCAAACTAATACAAAATAGTTTAATTAATGTTATTGTTTAATAAGGGTAATTCAATTATTTAAATTCTTACCTTGATCTCAAAATTTGGGTGTGTTCAAGGCCAATCTAACCTACAGAGCTCTACAGAGCAAATCAAGACAGCCCAAGGTACAAAGAGAAAACCTGTCTCAATAAGGATAGATATATCCATATAGAAATTAAATCTCCAAAGAAAGGAGAAGAGGGAAGAAAAAATATATAAATGCATACCTTAGATCCAAAAACATGGGAGAAAAAGACAGAGACAGAGACAGATTGGTTCCTTTTGAGTTTGAGGACAACCTAATCTACAAAAAGCCAGAACAACACAGAATAAACCTGTTTTCATCTATTAATAAATTTATGTCAACTGTAGTGGAGAATACTTAAACTCCATACAGTCTTATGCTATATTTTCAATTTAAAATAGATTTTATATATAACATATATATATATGTAATACTATTACATGTCATCCTTTCATATGGCATGAATGGAGACTTACAAATGTCTTTCTTCTGTTCAAACAAAGAACAGAAAATATTCCTTAATTTATTTGTGCATCTTGCACATCCAAGGCATTTTGGTAATTGCAGAACTATATGTTACTTGTGAAAAATTATATATTTTCAGAACTGGACCAGAGTCCAAAGAAGAGAAGACAAGTAACCCAGATGATCCAGCCTCATAGAATGTCTCAATAGCTGTTTCCTCAAAAATCTGCATCAAGAACAACTTCAAACAGCTTGCTGAGATGGCCCAGCCTCAAGGATGGAACTTTCCTACCAAAGTCCAGCTTCAAACTACAAATTGCTCAGAACATTCAAATTGCTGAGCACATATAGACTGGACAACAAATGTTACAATTTACTTGATTAATCATTTTTTTCCATTTTATTTGGGCCCCCAAACAGGCTTTCTGTGTCCCAATTCAGCAGGAAGCAGTTTTAAGAGAGCGACGTCCCATTTCCAAAAAGTGGGGTGGATGATTCTTTGATCATTTGATGTGTTATAAATGTTGTTTAGGGAAATGGTTACAAATTGTTAAGTGGTCTTGTTAAGCAAGATATAGGAGATTAGATTCAAGGACTTTTCTATCTTTTTCCTTTCTCTACCCTTCTTTCTCTCTTATATAGGGAGAAAAGACTTGAAAAGAAAAAGGGGAATATATGTATATAATATAGAAATGATAAGACATGAGGATAGATTATTGAATCTGCTCTGAAACTCAAAACTATTGTTATTCTTTAAATAAGGTTATCTTTTGATACATTGGTATAGATTTTGTATATTGATACAAAAATAAGATTAATTTTGATTCATTGGTATAAAATTTTATACTTAGACACATATTATGTATATTTAAACTCTTGTATAAGGTATTGTGCCTATACAAATCATTTAAAAGTACAGGTTTACTTCTGATCCTTTTATGGGTTGCTATTGTAATCTATTTAGGAGTCTGGATAATACAAGTTGATTGCTGGCCAGTCAAGCTTCTGGTCATGTCAAATACTACTCTTAATTTATCACAAAATAGGGTTAATAGGTTAAACAGATAGTAAATGGATAAAAATATACATTTTTTCATAGATAGAAGAAAGATAGATATATTTATAAATAAAATAGTAGATGTCTTCAAAACCCTCAGAGGCATACAGAAAATGGCATTTAAAGATGTTTTTATTATTTTAAGAATTGTTTGACTTAAGACAGTCAGCTTCTGACAGCTCCCATGTGACTTGGAAGAAGACAATGAGCACCAAAAAGAAATCTCCCATCAGGAGATAATTCCTCAAAAAAGAAATCTCTCAACAGACTATGTAAAGTCCAAAGATGGACCAGAGCTTAAATGCAGGTAAGTCGATGTCCTGATTCTGCAGAGACAGAATGGGAAAATCCTTCTTATTTCCTGCTGCACAATTTAGTCTGTGAAAAATGCTTGGCCAGAAGGCTGAAGATGATGCTCCAACAATATCAAGAGATATTTGGGACTGTCTAGGCAACAAACTGTCATTTTTTCTTTTTGGAAGCTGTTCTTCTGTGCTTCCTACTCACTCAAGTAATAACTTTATCACTTCTTATGTCTTTGATGGGGTTGAAGGCATAATAGTTATAAGATTTCAATTGAACTTGAGTTGTTCAGAATTTAAAAGGATATTTTCAAGTCTAAATAACTTCTTTAGGTTTATAAATATAGGATATGATAGAAATTATTTAGGTTCAGAACTTTAGACACACCGAGATAGATGATTTTTTTCTTCTTCAAGATTGCCTGATACAAATAGGCTAAACATTATGTGCATAACTTTTATATATGGTTTTCTTGATTGTTTCATATCTGTTCTTATTGTTTTTACTATATGAGTTAAAAAAATTTAGCCTTTTTTGACAAAAGGAGCGAATTGTTGGCGTAGTGTTAAGCATTCTAAATGTTCATTAATTTGTCCTGCTTGCTGTCTGTTACTTACATTGAATCTGATTGGTTAAATAAAATGCTGAGGCCTGAGATTGGGCAAAGACAGAGAAAGGTGGGACTTCCTGGGATTAGAGCAGGAAGGCTGTGCTTTAGAAAGAGGATTAATTCATTCCAGCCAGGAGCAGAAGGAAGGAGGCACACACCATGGGTTAGAAAACGGAACCTCATTCCACATGGCCAGGAACATTGGCATATCGTGGAGAATGGCAGTCCAAGGGGACGTATGTATATATGGGGTCATATTTGGGTAATAGAATTAAGAGCTAGCTTAGATGGGCTAGGATTGCACAATTCAGGCCAAGGCTTGTTAAAATCCACGTGGCCTCTCTGTGTATTCATTTATAATGTCTGGTTAAAGAATTAACAGCTGCCAAATCAATTAAATATAACCTAAATACTGGTTAATTAGTTTAATTAGCCACATTTTTCTTTTTACACAGGCACATTATGACTTCTTACCTATTTATTTTTGTTGCCTTCTCCCTCCTCTGTCATTCTGTATCTTCATTATTTCTCTGTGGATAAAATTCCTGGTATAAATGCTGGAGATAAATAACTTGATTCTGGATATTTTGTGAGGACACCGCTGTCTGGGGAAAGCTGCTTGTAGATTTGTTATTTGGGAGAATGAAGAGCAGATCAAGTTGCCTTACTCTAGCCTTCAGCATATCTTGGTGAAAGCTGATGTGTGTCAGGATCATCTGCATTGACAGGTTCAAAAGAGTTCTTCTGTTCATTCTAATATATATGTTGAAAGTCTTCTGTGCTTTAGATATAAGGTAACATTTTTTTGTCTCTGAGTCTAAAATTTACCTTTCAATATATCATTGTAAAAATTATAACATAATTTTAAATATGGTCTCATATTATTATTGAAAAGCAAATATGGAAACAGGAAATTTGCAACATTTCAGTTATTTTCCAAATGTGATTCAGTCCTCCCAACACTGATGTCACCTATTGTTATCCTCATGATGATCGATCATGGTTTAGCAGTCTCAAGTATATGTGCTCCATACCAAGCAGGCTGCAGAAGCTTTCTCTGTGGCACTTGAAAACACATTAAAATATGCAGCTTGACTTCTTATCTCCTTCACACCCTCTGCATTTTCCCTTTGGTTAGCTAAGAGGGAGGTGAAGTAGGAAGAAAACTAGCCTAAAGAAAAGAAAACAGAATTTTAACATCATTTGAAAACAATGTGTAAAAACAAATCTGTTGTTCCTAATTCATGTTCTGGTTTCCATGCCTGCATTTGTGTGTATTTTTGTTGTTATTGTGTTTAATAGTGATTTTGCATTTAGAAGTGTTCTTGTATTAAATCTCTCCTCATGCCTGTCTTTGTATCCCTGCTGTTCTATTTGAGGCTTTAGCTCCAGCTTATTTTAGACTTGATGATGATTGGAATTTTCCTTCTCTATAGAAAGAGCATTGGCATTGAGTCACAAGGTCTAGGATGAAGGCTCAAGTACGAAGGCTCAACTTAATCCTTAGAATCTGATGTGCAAAAATGATAGTAATAGCTCTACCAAGAAACAACATGAAAGAAAATACAAAAACCGACTGTAAATGTCTCTTCAGAGATATTAATCCTTATAGAACTATTATTCCATAAAAATGGCACATCTTTTCCAGACAATGCAAGGCCAGTACAAAATGATGGAAAAAGTTAAGTGTAAGAGCTATAAAATCATATTAACTTCTATAAGACTTGCAATAAATCTCTTGGTGTATATGTCTTGGCACTGTTACAACTGAGAATGAAGGCTTAGTCACTTCTTGGGGCTATGGGTTATGTATTCCATGGCTTGCTTTTATATCAGAGCAGGCTGTGGAGAAAGCACAACATAATGAAACCTTATTTGCAATGTGAAAATTAAATTAGAATTGAAACAGTATTACAACTCTTCGGTTCTAGGATCTAGCAATTGAAACTCAAATTTCCCATACAAGGATGGAAAATATCTAGAACACCCACTTAAGTAAATTGCATGAATTTTGTATAAATTCTTTCATTAATAGGATTATTCCTATTTCAAGAACTAAACCATTTCATTTCTAGGTGTCCCATTTTGA